>CACSLK010012233.1:1260909-1272770 GCA_902706635.1 Striga hermonthica
ATCAAAACCCCAAGCTGAAAGGATGGAACCCTGCCCAAACCCCAGCAAGTCGAGGAACCAGAAGCCCTACTCCGGCCAAAATCGAAGCCCCGCAAACGGGGATCCCTTCCACAAAGAGAGCCGCAGCCACACCAAAACTCCGACGAACAGAGATCCGGAGTGTAAACCTGCAAATCCACAAACCTCGGGAGTCGAGCCCATCAAAAGGACTGGAAAAGGGGGACCAGAAAAGGAGCGACGCCGAGCACGAGCCGCTTCCAGCCGCTGGACGCACTCCTCCTAGCCTCTCCACCAAGGAGCTTTGGTGGTTCTTCAGACACGGATTGACGAAATCCGCCAGAAAAAACGCCATCCTCACCCCGTAGCCAGAGAGAGAAAGGAGGAGAAGCAGCATGCGACGTGGAAGCGCGACAGTGCACAGTCCACCAGCACACCAGATGAAATGCCGAGAGAGGTGAACGAAACTGACAAGGCTGAGACTAGGTTTTCAGCGATTTGGGCGAGAGGAAAGTTTGAAAGAGAATTTAGAGAGAGAGAGAGATTTTCTAACTCCAACACCTCTCACATCATCAACATAAATATTTATCTCTCTAAAATAGCTCAATCGCTCATCTCAGATCCTGCACAAATCCTTACCTGGATTTTAATAAAGCAAAGCAACCACATGCTTTGTCATAGAACCTCATGGGCTTTTTAAACCTTCTCGTCTCTACAACACTAATGAAGTTCTCAAGACAAACTTCTCCAAAGTTAACATAATCAAGAACTACACTGTCCCCTCTAATATATCCTGAGCAATTTGGTTCAATGTCAAAAATACCCCCATATGAAGGCCAAGGGTAAGAATTGACTTCTCAAGGCTGCAAAAAATAAAAATAAAAATAAAGAATTGGACAATGTTCACCAGGTAACCACCAACAATGAAAAAATGAATGCACTTTTTATACTTTAAATCAATCACATGTTATAATACAGGACCACTGTTGCATCATCCACAAATATTTTACAACTCAACACTATGCTCACAGCCCCACTATTTTTAAAAAAGTACAGAGCATAAACAATTCAATGTAAAGTTACCGTATCTCAGAGAGTGTAGATTGTTTGTCCTATTTTTGTTGCTATTTTTATTGGTGTTTTGCATCTTTTTTTCCTCCCCATTTTAGGTTGTTTCTTAGGTTCTTCACGTCCTCCTAGTTGTTTCTCGCGTTTTCTTTGTTATTTTAGTGTGCTTGATATTTTCTTTGTTTTTCTTCATATTTTCTCTTGTTTTTGTAAGTTTTTGGTTGTGGTGGTTTCAGGTGTTAGGTTCGACCATGTTGAGCACAGACGAGAGAAGCAATTTTCTGTTCCGGTTCATAGGAGTTCCATGTCGTTTTGTGTGATCCAAACATGCGGGAGTTGAGTTCCCAACTGGGGAAAAACCCGAGAGATGCTAGTCGAGCGCACACGAGTCAAGAACATCAAAATATGGAGACTGTCCAGACCCTAGCGCTGCTAGGTATGTTAGCGCCGCTACCATGAAGAATCTTAGCGGCGCTATGCTATAGCGCGCCCCTAACGTGCTAGGGACCCAGCCATTTTCACCCTTAGCGGCGCTAAGGGGGTTAGCGCCGCTATGGTCTGCTCGTAACCGACGGCGTTTTTCACAGATTTTCGAATTGGAAGGTATAAGTGTCGAACGTAGGGCAGTTTTACATCATTCCAGACTTAGTAATTTCGAATTTTTCCTAACAAAAACATCTTTTCCATTTAGTTTTTACTTGGATCGATTTTGGAGAGTAAAAGCTCCAATTTTACCTCTTGAATTTGGATTGCTCTCGATGGTTGACATTTAGATTCGTATTAATCGTAAGCTCTTATTCTTGTTATGTTTATGATTATGATGGCTTGGTTAATTGTGAGTTTTGGTGTTGAAATCGCGATGAGTGGCTAAATCCGTTAGTTTTGGTTCATTTCCGATTACGTGCTTGTTAATTGTTCAATCTATGTGAGTTGTGTTTATTCTATGGTTAGTTAATTGATCATCGTTCTAACCTAGTTAACTGACTCTTAGAACCGAAAGGGGAGAATTCGGTCAATTTAGGCTCGTCTAGAATAAGGTTGTCGTAATTGTATTGCATATGTGTTATTTGATTGATAGTTGATTGTTCAAGTTTATTCTCTTGTTACGAAGATTTATTGCGAATAAACCTCTAGACGAGTAAGCTTTTCAAGTCTTCTAACTGAGCAATTGATTGCCCGGTAATTGTATTAAGTACGACAAACGATTATCACCGACTCCTTAGCTCGTTTATCATTAACTGAATTTGTTGGTAATTGGATATTCACTTGCATTGTTTGAGAATCTTTCGTAGTTAGTTAAAATCAAAACCAATTAAATTGGGGTGTTTAGGATTTATTTTCTCTTTCTGTGACTGAATATTTGTACAATTTAATCCGGCTAACCTTCCTTGAGATACGACCCAAGGATTGAATCCTTTGTTTTAACTCCGGTAAAAATTACTACAAGATAGATGTTCATCTTTCTTGACCCGCAACTTCATCTTGCAGTCTGAAACATCAATTCCAAGAACAATCTTCTCAAAGAGTCCTAAATTTTGATCTCTTGTGGGCATTGTAGTAGCCGATTTGGGTTTGGGACGTATTCGCTTCATTTCGGTAAAATTAGGGATTTTGCGTATTATGATTCAAGTTCAATTAATTGGGTTTCTTTTTTTCTCAATTTTAATGAAATGACATGAGAGATGAAAATGTTGAAACGCCACATAAAAATTATTTCAGCAAATTAGGTTCGTATCTTTCCACGTCACTTTCATATCTACTCATGCCGTTTCGATCCTTGCTCACGTCATCATTTTATCTGGTTCCGCCAGATTAGTGTCCTAACATTTATACAAATTACAAGAGAATGTATTATTTTTTAAGTGGTGAAAGTTAGTGAACCAAAAAGAATTTTTGGCAAGTTAACGAACCAAAATAGAAGCCAAAGAGGAAAAACATCTCCTTTTCTCTCAACCCTAACCAATCGAATCCTCTCTTCTCAAGCATCGTTAGCCTTCCTCTGCAGAAATTGAGCTCGAATCAGGGGTCGTCCCCTGGCCGTCTGGTCTCCACCCTGCTTCACGCGCCTCCACCGTCGGCAGTTTCCAGGTATGCCATCTTCTTTTCTCTAGTATAGGTCGGTCTTCTGTTGTTGGCCCACGGGCTTATTTTGACTTACTGGGATTGACGACGGGATGCGGGTAATCGGATCTTCACTGAGTTCTCGGCTTTTTCCCCTTTCCTCCGGTGGTAGGTTTAAGGAGGACCACCGTTCATTTCTTCGGCCAGTGGTGTTGGCTGAGATGGGGTTGTGGTGGCCGGAGGATTTCGGCAGCGAATTCGGTCGGGTGGTTGATGCCTCGGTTGTTCGGCAGCGATGCTGGCGGACGGTCGGAGCTCTGCTGCGGCACCAACCTCTTCCCCTTTCCTTTGGTGTAAGTCTGGGGTGGACCATTGTCCTAACCAGCCAGTGGTGATGGCAAAGGTGGGTCAGTGGGGGATGGTGGTTTGTGGCAGAATCGGGCGGTGGGGGATGTGGCTGCAGTCTCGGTATTTTCGTGTTTCGGGTTCTTCCGGTTGTGGTTGGGCTCGCTCGTGGTGTTAGTGGGTCCGGTCTCGTGGTGGTCCTGAGGCATATTGAGTGTTGAGGTTGTGGTTCGAGTTTGATTTCGGATGCTGTTCTGGGGCTAGGGCTGACTTCGTTAGGCCATCGAGTTGGTGTTTGGACAGTTTCTAGTCGATCCTCTTTGGCTGTGGGACTCATTTCGGTTTCATCTCGGTACCCACCGGCTCTGCTTGGTTTGCTGCTTAGGAAGGGCTTGTTTTGTTTTGTATATTGTCTTTGTTTTCTGTAGGCTTTTGTTTGTTCGTTTAGTTGGGTAGGTTTGTTTAGGGCATGTATTTTTGGTTTGGGTCGTTGGCTCCTGTGAATCGGAGTGTCGCCTTATTATCTCATTGGGATCTGACACTCAGGTATTATCCTGCTGGGATCTTTTTTAGTTTTTGTTTGTGTGGTTTTCTTGTGTTTTCATTCTAGCTTTGCTAGCGGCGGATTTCTAGGCGGTCTCCGGACCTGTCCTCGCACTTTTCAACTATTTTCTACGTTGTATTTGTGTATTCGCACATTTGTGTATTTTTTATTTACATCTATCGTTTCGAAAAAAAAATAAAAAATAAAAATAAAAAATCGGCCATCGAAAAACTTAAACTTTTGCCTCTCTCTCCACCTTTTAATATTTCTCGGCTTCCTAAATGCATATAAACCCTAGCTATAAGATCTCAAACCTCTAATCCACGATCTAGAACAAAGTGTAAATATGTGAGATAGTGTCAGTGAAAAACAGATTATAATAACATATATCATGATTTATTCAACAAAAAAAGGTTACACATGAATGAACTGTATATGTCACCTCTCCCATTTTGTAAGAAATTGGGGAAAAACGGGTGCAGTCCCACTAACATGAAACGCACCAAAGCGGAGAAAGCCCATATGAAGCCCAAACGGGGTTCCATCCCAAAACCAATTGGTGGAAGGAGGAGTAGCTTATCAGACTTATAAGGTGGGTTTATTTTCCATGTATGAACGATGTGAGACAACTCACAAGTGATATTCTAACACACCCCCTCACTTGTGAGTCATTTGGAAGCCCAAGCCTAACTGGATTGGGTGCCCCAAGCCTACTAGAAGCAGACTCCCATAAACGGGTACCTGGGGAAGCAGACTCTCATAAATGGGTACGTCATCGCACGGTCCCAATAGAACCTGCTCTGATACCATGTAAGAAACTGGGGAAAAATGGGTGTGGTCCTACTAAATTGAAGCGCACCATGAGAGGAAAAAGCCCATATGAAACCCAAATGGGTTCCAATATTCTAACACATTTGATATCATAAAACGTGTTCATCACTTAGCAACAAAATTGGCAACTAAAATCATAGCAATTTTTATTTGATTTTTAATAATGAATTTCCGAAATCCACACAATTTATCATATGATCCCTTTTTCCCCATCAGTATTTGAATATAGCGATGATATTAGCAAAAAAAAAAAAAAATCTGGATTTCTTTAGATCCATAGTGAAACCAACGCCGCAGCCATCCCGACTGACACGCCGGAAACCACCGCTCTCCCAGCAGCATTCTCCGACGGCGCCGGCTGAGCATCGTCAACGTCTGCTGGTGCGGCATCAGGCCCTGGTGCAGCAGCAGCCGGGGCGTCAGATGGAGCGGGCGCCTCGGCATCTGCGGAGGGCTCTTCCGCCGGCAAATCGTCCTCGGGGCTTTCGGCCGGTGGGTCAGCCTCAGGTGCAGCAGCAGTGGCTGCTTTGGGAGGAGGTGCCTGGACTGGGGCCAAGCTTCCATCGATACCAGGGGCCACAATGACGTGGGAGATGCTGAGGACGGATATGTTATAGGGTTGGGAAGCAACGGATCCCTCGAGCTTGGCATCAACAGGGGCACCCTTCATGGCAGACCCGAAGAAGATCCCATTCGGGTTGTGGACCACGTTGAGGAATCCCTGCTGGTCGTCGGCCGTGCCCGTGGACTGGTAGAGGTTTGTGAGGATGTTGTGGTTGCCCTTGAGCTTGTTGAGCTTGAGAACGTCGAAGTAGTCGAGGACGATGTGGGTGCTGAGGATACGCTTGACTACGTCGTCGGGCTTCCCGGAAAGCTCGCCGAGGTGGTCATTGGTGAGGGCGAGGACGGTGATTGTGCGGCGGCTGTTAATGACCTCAGCCAGGTGGGTCTGGGTGAGGAGGGCGTTGAATTGGACAAAGTCGGGGTACTGTTCAAGGATGCGGGTGATGTTGTGGGCGGAGGACGTGGAGAGGAGGAGCATGGCCGAGACGAGGATGATGACACGGGGACCCATTTTTGCTAAACCGATAAAGAAAATCGTTTAGCAAAAATGAGTATCGTTGCGTGGGTGAATCTCTTTTTTTTTCTTAAAATAATAGTCCCTAACTAAAATTTGACAACCAGGTTGGCGTGTTTGTGGTGTGGTTATTAAGGGGAATGAGGAATGTGTATTTATATGTGGGAAATTGATGGAGAGGGAGATGATATGTGTGTGCGTGTGAAGAGGGAAGAGTTATAAATCCCACACATTTTTGGTGGCTTTCAGCGTCATGAGCAGTTTTGAAGAACGCCTTGTGCGGGATATGTATGCATGGATGGTAACTTTTGCATGGTGACAAAAATAAAAATTGTTGACAAAAAAATATATATTACTTGTTGACAAAAATAAAAATTGTCCTTGTAATTTCACAACTTATAATAAAATTTGATGGTAAAAATTAAATTTTGGCCTACTTGTCTAAAGATCATTTTTATATCACTATTGTTGCATTATCCAAAAATGACTCATTATTTTTTGGGATTAATATCCTAAAAATGATACATATAGCAATAGAACGTATCGTTTCTTTTATGGGTAATGTCCAAAGAATGATACAAATTACAACATAATATATTATTTTTTATAAGGAGAAAGTTAGTATACCAAAAAATGACTTTGGACAAGTAAATGGATCAAAATTAAATTTTTGCCAAAAATTGATTCTCCACAGAGAAATCATCGCAAAATATCAATGGGTTAAAACTCACCTGCCTTTCATGCAGGTGAAGGGCCTTTGGACGGGGAGATTTTGGGATAGAGATAAGATGTAGGATATTCTTGGTGAGGGTGGGGGTTTCAGTAGACTAGAGATTGACCAGATCCGACAGATTCCCATTCTGGAGAGAGGTTTGGACGACATGAGGTGGAGACTTACATCTTCGGGTGCATTCTCTACGTCATCGGCCTGGGGAGATGTGAGGCTGGGAAATCGGCCTAACTCCCTCTTCGGGGCCATCTGGACCGACCTTCTCACCCCGACCATTTCCGTCTTTTTGTGGCGTCTCCTATTACGACGCATTCTCATTGACACTGTGATGCAGGCGAGAGGGTTCTCCTTCCCCTCTCGTTGTCATTGTTGTGCTGAGACCGGTACCTTTGAGATCGAGACTTTCACCCATCTTTTCCTTGAGAGTAAGATTGTGAGGAGAGTGTGGGAGCACTATGCCAGATATACTCATATACCCCTACCCACTACAAACAGTCCTGAGTTTTTTCTCACACCGTACACACAGTAGACACGTGGGCTTTCTTATTCCTTGTCTGATCCTATGGGCCACCTGGACAGAGAGGAATAACACGAAGCATAGGGATATTATATTTTCTTGTGCTCACATCATTTTGCAGGTTGACAGACACCTCTCTCTCCTCACCGCCCTGGGTAGACTCGCGACGAGAGACTGGACAGGTTGTACACCGCCCCACCGTTTGAGGCCACCACCCCCTTTACCTGTCCAGCACCCACGACCCAGGATCGTTGTTTGGCTGAAACCCAAGGCCCCTTGGGTTAAGCTAAACACTGATGGCGCATTCGACAGACATACCGGAGCTGCTAGAGGAGGGGGCCTGATTAGGGATCATGGTGGGGCACTCATCTCTGCCTTCTATAGGCCACTCCGGGCCTCCTCGAGTTATGATGCAGAGATTCAGGCGCTCCAGATTGGTCTTGAGATTGCCGCCTCGATCTCCTCCCATATCTGGATAGAGATGGATGTTGCAGCTGTCATCACACTTTTGACATCTGGCCACCAGGGCTCATGGCAGATCCAGCATCCCCTTATGCGCATCAGAGACACCCTCTGCTCGATCCATTACTAGGCCTCGCACATTTTTCGTGAAAGGGAATCGGCCCGCTGATTTCCTTGCTAGCATGGGGGCACATATACCCCAGAGACGCATCCTTCATCCTGAGGACATTCCCCTCCGGCTTCGGATGGACCAGCTAGAGTACCCATCCTTCAGATTCGGACGACGGCCACCACTTGACTCTAACTAGACTTGTCGTTTTGGACCCTATGTCAGGCCTTCTGACCGGGGCGACCTTTTATGAGGACTTGATACTATGTGATCCTTGTACTTTTTGTTTTTCTATTTTTGATGTTGCTCTATGGTCTTGTTTGTTTAATGGCTTTTTGCCAAAATATAGCGTTTTTTACTTTTGCTTATCCAACTGAAAAATGATGTTTGGTAATTAACTTTTGCAATCAGCTTTTTTATCAGATCCGCTAAAAATGAAAACGCTGGCCTGAGCAGCATTTTGAGTTGGCTTTAGCCTTAGGAGAAAAAATATTAAAAGTCACAACTACCATCATCTTCTCTAATTTCCTTTGAACTTCTTCACGATCGATCTGCCTCTGCTCGTCTGCCCACCATCCATTGTTGTTTGACGCCCACCTTCCGGCATCCCCTAGTTATGTTAAATTGGTTGAATTAATGGGCCTACAGACAGTAATTCAATAAGTTACTACCATGTTTTTTAATATATCGATTCATAATTTAGAATTTTTTTTGTTTACTTTGGAATTAAATTACATGCCCTGATATTTGATTTATGTTAATGGATTCTCTGTTAGAATCTGATTTATTTGTTGAGAATTCTGACTCAGAACATGAATTATTTGCTTGGAATTCAACAGCTTAAGGATGAATTGTTTGTGTGATCAGTGATGTGAATTATTATGATTAAGTCATGCTTTATTTGATGGCATATATATGAGTCAGTTTATATGGATAAAGATTGATTAATCCATTTAAAGGTATTGAGTTATATGTTTTCCACTTCATGTTTAATTTAAATGAATCAATCTAAACAAAAGATGTCATTTTGGCAACATAAGTTTGAGTTTTGTTGGTTTTGCTGTAAGTTGTTTTATTATTATTTTGCTGTGAATTTTGTTTTGAATATCTGTGTGTATTTAAAGTGAAATTACTTATATATCTGCAAAACTTATCTGAATATTGTGATCTGTTCATTAAACTAATTCTCCTAATTTTTTAATTTGTGAAGCTGCTAAGACTTATTTTAGGCATCGTGAGAACTTTTCATAGGTACAGTTTTTGTTTTATATATCCTATCTTTCATGAAGTATATCTATGTCTGATCTTTTGTTTTTCAGGAGTTAAATATGTTGGTCTTTTTGTGGACTCTGGTGGCTTTGAAGCTTAATTGACCTGATTGATTCTTTATCAATTTTCAGCTATGAAGTTCGATGAGGCTGACTTGTAGTTTTGGATGATTAGAAGGAATACAATAATAATATATTTTTTTACTATTTGTTTCTCATTTGATAATTCATGTTGAATACTCATGGCTTTTGAGTTTGGATTTTGAAGGTTTTAGCATGATTTTTTTGTGATTTATGTTTTGTTTGTTTCATAACTGTAGAGTGGATTATTTTTCCCAAGTTAAATGAAAACACAATCTTTGTTGCAGTTGTGAACTTTATTATTGCGTTGTGAAGATTTGATTTTATTTTTTTTTTTTTTGTTTTGGTTTGAGTTAATATCTACTGGATACTTTGTTTTATCATTACAATCTGTAGACAAAGGCTACCCAGAAAGAGAAAGTTATTTAACGCCTTACACCAAGACAAGATATCATCAGTCTGAGTTTCGTAGTTCAAACCCGAGGAGATCTCAAGAAGTTTTTAAGAAGTTGCATTGAAAGGGATTTTGGTGTTCTTAAGGCTCGATGGAAGATACCACATAAAATGCCAAGATATGCATTAACATATCAAAATAGAATCATTTATTCATATTTTGCACTTCACAATTATATTAGAAGAAACACAGTTGGTGATCCGCGTTTTAAAGCTATTGATGCGAATCCTGAATTCATTCCTCCCGATGTGTTCCAAGACGTTGAAAATAATTCTGCCCAAGGTGATGGGGAAATGAGAACACGAGAGATGGCAAACGTTCGTAATAATATAATTTCAAGTTTGATGGCATCTATACGTCGTTTTTAGAGCATTATTTTTTTTTTCTTTTCTTTTATTTTTGTTTTTAAATTGTAATGGCAGATATTGCAATTGACTTACATTTATATTTTTTAATTTGTGATGACTTGTTATTGGCTTTGTTTATATGACGTGAACATACCTACTCGATTGATAAATATATTCATTTTATTATATTATATTTTTATTATGCTTAAATCATTTTAAAAAATATTTAAAATATTAATTATTTCTATATCCTAAATAATTATAAGTTGAAAATAAATTATAATGAAAAATATGTTGATATCCTTATAAGTAATTTTACATACTAACAGCTAATTAAAATAGCTAAATTTGTCAAACATCTTTTTACAAACCGCTAACACAATCAGCTGGTCAAAACAGCTAAAGCAATCTGCTGGTCAAAACAACTAATCCAATCCGCTAACAGCTAACAACTGATTACCAAACAAGGCCTATGTATCTTTGACATTGATGTAGACCATTGATTTTTAGCCCATAGGCGGCTCCAGGGGGTAGGCAACCTAGGCATGGGCCTAGGGCCTCCATTTTATTTGGGGCCTCATTTTTTTTTAATATTATGTATTTGTGTTGAGTTTTGTCTATCTACACAAATGAGGCCTCATTATTATTTTAATATTATGTATTTGTGTTGGATTTTGTCTATTTATACAATATTTATACAAATGAAGGGGTTAATGGCTAAATATGGACTTGAGTCATTACACAAGTCATTACACAAATGAAGTGGCTAATGACAAAATATGTAATTTGTGTGGGAAATTGAGGCCCTAAATATTTCATTGTTTTTGTATGATGTTCGTTCAGAACAAGTTGTGTGAGAATAAATATTCTTTGTAGTGACATGATTTTTATTTTCTTCTCGTTGTTGTTCTCGTGACTAGTTGAATGTAATTTATTAAAAGATCTTTGTAGCCCGGAGGTATTTTATCAATTCTAAGTTCAACAAAAACAAGAAAAATCTTTTTTTTTCAATTATTTATTTATTTATTTAATAATCTCGTTTAAATTTATGATTCCATCTGCAAATAGCCCTAATTACCATGTAAGTTCAACTCGGGAAAATTCGAAAAGAAAAAACTTGTCTGGGGCCTCCGAATTTCTGGAGACAGCCCTAATTTAGCCCTATATGGGCCATTATATTTACATGTCGGGGTGTAGCCTCAATTCCTCATGCCACGCTGCGATGTTTATATATATATATATAAAATAAAATAAAATAAAAAAAAAAAAACCGTAACCTACTAAAATTGAAGTTGGGACAACTTACTGAACGGAATCGAAGAAGATGTCAAGTTCGAGGTTCAAAATTCTCATGTCATTTGCCAGGAAACATGCCACGTGTGGAACCCTTAAATTTTATAATTAACACCACATCAACAGCTAATCCAGACTAACACCACATTAACGACCCCTAAAAATAAATAAATAAATAAATAAAAAGAAACTCACAACTTAACGGACTTAGGACACACGCAATGGGCTTCATTTGCCACAGTTTAAAAGCCAGCTTGGCGTTAACACTATTGTGGGTGTTCATTCATTTCGTGGGGCTCATGCTTGTGTTCAATGGGCTGAACGGTTTTACCTTTTTTTAAAACAAAAAAAAAAAACAATTTTATATTAATTACATTTTATATTAATTCATTTTTTATTTATATCACTCTTCACAATATTAATAAATTCAGATTTTATCTATATCACATTTTTCAATATGTATCAATAATTTTACCAAACATTAATTATAGTGTTCTTTTATTTTCATGCATTTAAAATTTATTTTTAATGAGAATATAATATAAAATTTATATTGAATGAGTGGATAATGGGTCTCATGTATGTCCATAAACCTCATTTTACACTTTTCAATATGGCACATCATCGAAAACCTCATTTTTATTCCTACACCCATAAACCTCCAATAACAATAAAT
>CACSLK010012233.1:1310871-1328362 GCA_902706635.1 Striga hermonthica
GAGAAAAACGCAAAAAAAATCCGGAGAAACAAACTAAAACAAGGAGAAGGTTAAAATAAAATGAAGCATGCAATAAATTACGAAAAGAACTAAAAAACTAACCAAACGATCAAATATGGGGAAAAAGAAAGGAAAAATAAACGTGAAAAACGCAACAAAAATGGGACAAACAACTTCCCCACACTAAGACCTTTGTTCGTCCCAAACAAAAAGAAAAGAAAAGAAGACACGAGCATGGATACGGTTTCAATAAAAAGAGCCTCAAAATGCCCAATTCAATCGAGTCGAATTCCAACAAACATACGACCATATGCCTCAAATATCAGCTTGACCTTGAAATGACAAACTCTCAAATGCATGGATCACTGTATAGGCCTCACTCATTTTCTTACATACATATACGTTAGGTACGCTCAAAATTGGTCAAAATTCAAGTTTCAACATATGCTTGCCAATCGTTTGAATTACTCGAACACAATCAAAGCTCAAAAACTTGCGAATCAAGAGGACTTCACGGGTTGTAATGTGAGTTAAGGAAAAGGATATATATATGCCAGAAAAGAAGCTCAAATAAACAACAAAAACTCTCGAGCAAATAAATTACTCGAGTTCTCTGTTACCAATCTGGAATAAACGATATAGCACATTCACCATCCACCAAACAACTCCACAAACAACACCTCACTGCTCTAATCGAATTACAACATCACTTGACCCAATTTTTCGCTTTTTTTTATATATATCTTTTTTTTATTCGGAGAGTAACTTTTTCCGAACAAGGACACATCGAAAGGACAACATTCCATAGGTTTAAACATTGGAGGTCATCCAAGTGTTCTACAATAGTTTCCCAATGCTCATTACCCATCAACACGAATTGACTAGTAAGAGGAGCAGAATCCAATCGATTCGTCATGCGAGCTCTCATTTTTTTTTAAATAGGTCAAGCAATAGAAATCCAACTTCAATTCACCTCATTCAACAACAACACCATTTTCACCAATCATCACCAAATCAGTCAACAAAATACATTCGTGTACGGCTGACAAGAAAAAGGTTTAAAGCTCAACGGGCTACTAGTGGAATAAATTTTAGGACCAAAGAACAAGGCAGAAAGAGAGCTAATCAACAAAATGCCTCAATCATATCCGCAATTTCAAACTCAATCGATTCCTTTCAAACAAACTCAAGGCAAGTTCTAATCATTCAAGAATATGACCAATATCTCACAAGAAAAGAATAAGGCTCAAAACCTCACAAGGCAAATAGATGACATTCAAAGTAATCAAGCAAATACCGAGGCAATGACCACACGTCCGTTATCACAACTTCCCAATTTCATCAAACATTCATCAAAAATTCATATTATCCACCAATACCACATGCTCAACAACACAAAACCCTAAAACTAGACTGATCCACCACATAAGAATGCAAAATCCAATTTGACTCCCCCACACTTAAAATGACGCAATGACCTCATTGCTTCAACATAAAACCAGGAAGTCAAATAAAAAGACTCAGCAATATCATATAATGGACAAATACTAGCATCCAACACAAAACTTAAAACAACTGACTCAAGGAAAAGACAGACTAAAAGAAACAGAAAAAAGAAAAGGGTGTGCAAACCGAATATTCCTCGAGGAGAATAAGCATCCCAATGCAAGTCCTTCGCCCATGCTCCAATCCCAAATAAATACTTCCTGCCGAGAAAAACCACACAAACTCCAAACCTCCCATTATTCAAATATAAAACTAAAAGAGCAAAAATAAAATATCCAGAAAAGCAGTAAATTCCTTGGGTTGCCTCCTAAGAAGCGCTTGTTTAACGTCATTAGCTTGACGAAACCTGCGGGGAACTCAGCCGAGATCTAGAAAGAGGTGACGGTCGTGCCACGCCTTTGTATTCTCGAGAAGTGGCAGTGCTGGCACTAAGGCCAGAAGATGGGCACTGTGGACGCGAGTGGTTATGTTCTGGGTGCAATTTGTCTGATCACGAGCATTCCCCAATGTTTGGAACAAAACCTTCCCCAGTCGAGATCTCTCGTCAACCTCGACAACCAACGACACGTCAATAGAGCAAGCCGAGTAAAGTACTATCCCCTTCGTAAAGAAGTGCGATGGACTCGGAGGTGAATGCTCCAACTCGAATGTGGGAGGAGGGACTTGTGAATTGTCCTCCTTCTCTAATGAATCATATCGGGCTCGTAGGAGCATGTCATCCTCCTCGGCCTCGCACATTCGCTGCAAGATCAGAGCCAGGGGGTCAAGCATGGAGTGCGGGTCGTCGGCTTGTGCCTCAGTAGAATCGAGACGTGCAGTGAGGCTCTCCATTCGTGCACTCAGCTGAGCACACCCGAGCTCAATTGTTTCATCTCGGGTTGCTTGAGCCGCCATGCGATCAAGAATAAGGCCGAGTTTTGCATCGTACGCCAATGTTGTCTCTCGGAGTTCACCCTCGTGAGTAGATATGTGTTCCATGGTGAACTCATGAGAAGGATTGTCAACTCGATCCTCTAATGTACGCGCTCCATTAAGCTCTCAACATGCAACTCCAGATCTCTCTTACGGGCAGCCTGGGATGCCAAAGTATCGAGAATCTGATCGAGCTTTGCATTGTAGGCTGCCTCCTCTTCTTTGGATTCTATAAGAGCCAGGATCTGGTCGAGCTTCGCATGGTAGGCGGCCTCTCTTTCTCGATCTGTTTGAGAATCTATGAACTCAATAATTCGGTCGAGCTTCTCGTTGAACTTAAGGGCCTCATAATTTTGCTCGACCGGAAGATGGTTCCAGCACTGCTCAGAAGAATAAGGGTACGGTTGGGAGTAGTGCCCGGGGAAATAGACTGGCTCGTTGTTCCAAGAGGGGTCGTGCAGGGAGGAGTACCCGTGATTAAAATTCATTGTACCTGCACACCAGAACAAAACAACCACGCGTAGCCAAGAAAAAGGGAGGAGAAAAGAAGATAAAAACTAAAACAAGAATAGAAGAGAAAAACACAAATGCACAAAAGGAACAAAAACACTAAAAATGCTAAAATAAAGAGAAACACAGAAAATAAGATCAAACACCAAAACTAAATATCCTACTAGCCCTCCCCGGCAACGGCGCCAAATTTGTTGTAACACAAATTGTTATTTATTTTTACCGAGTACCGAATCGAAAGATTCGTTCCCCGGGTCGATCTCACAAAAAAGGTTGTTCGGAATTTAAAAATGGTATCGATCACACACAAAAGCAAAATAAAACCTAAACACTCTAATCAGATAAAGATTGGATGAATTATAAGCTACGAAATAAATAACAATGCAAAAAATGTAAATCTACCTAAGAATATGAATGAAACGAAGATGGAGAAGCTAGGGAGTTGGGGACAATTAATTCAAGTTCTAGCAAAATCAGGCAATTCATTGTTCGGTTCGAGATTGACACTCTCGCTTAGACATCTA
This sequence comes from Striga hermonthica, assembly GCA_902706635.1. NCBI lineage: Eukaryota > Viridiplantae > Streptophyta > Magnoliopsida > Lamiales > Orobanchaceae > Striga > Striga hermonthica. Next base: position 1,314,324 of record CACSLK010012233.1, read on the forward strand.
GCGGTTCGCTCCCAATAACTCTTCGTAACAAGGGATTGAACATAGACGAACAAGTTCGAGCATACAACACAGGCCAATTATCCCAATCCCAATAACTTTTCGTAACAAGGGACGGGTCATCGACAAGTGCGCATTTCAATCTAAAACACGTAAATTAGTCAATTACAACATCGTCTACCTCAAGTGAGCCTAGGCCAACGACTTCTCCCCTTTCGGTTCTACAAGTCGCTAATTAACTAGAAGGTGTTTAATCAACTAATCGTATAGAATTGACAAACCCTAACTCGACAAATTAACATCCAACTGTCACCAATAGCAAGATCGAAGTGTCACTCTTCAATTATATCAATCTATCGAGCACAAATTCATCAATTCCTAATAAATTCTACTCACATAAGCAAGAACAATTTCAAGCCCGAGAGATGCACGTTAAACAAGAATAATCATTCTCCTATCCCCAGCGATACGAATTAGCTACGCATATTGAATTCAACAAAATAAATCAATTCTCCAAATTTAATCATTATTCATGAATTAAACAAGAGAGAAAAGCTTATAATCAATCCAAGGTCCAAAGTCGAATTTGTAATACAAGCTTAATCGGAAGACGAAAGAGAAAAAAAATGGAAAATAAAGATAAAAAGAAGAAGAAAAATGGAGAAGTAGAAGGGAAGGAAGGAGAAGAGAAGATTGTTCGATGGTTTTTCTCGGGACCTAGGGTTGGTACCCCCGGTCGAGAGATTCGTGAATGAATGATTTTTCGATGTCCCGTGAAAAATATATATGAGAGGCACGTGACTCAGGTGTGAAAAATCTGTGCGAGCGAGCCGCGGCGCGGCGAAGAGGGATATCGCGGCGCGGTGCGACGTCGCAGCGTGGCAGGAGTCGAGAGTTGGGTTCTCTGTCCACGACGGGGTAGCAACACGGCGCGACAACTAGCACTTCTCTCACGGCGTGGGACAGGCTCGCGGCGCGACGAAGAGAACCTTCCCAGCGTGCAGCATCTCGCGGGCGTGGCGGCGCGAGGCGTCGCGGCGCCGCAGTCTTCGCGGCGCGAAAGACGGGACCTTCACGGCGTGATGGTGGACGCGGCGCGGAGCTGGGCATGGGAGCTTCTGTCCATCTCGCGGGACCCACGTGGCGTGGCAGATTGGGTCTTCACGGCACGCCACTCCAACGCGACGCGGAGCAGGTGTTCTTCACGGCGGGAGCAGGTATTCTTCACTGCGGGGCAGGTGTTCTTCACGGCGGGGAGCAGCAGCTTTCTCTTGGCGTAGTGCAGGTGCTGCCGGTCGTAGTGTCTGGGCTGCTAGCAACCATGAAAGTCCCGAATCGCTCGAACTGATTGAACTCGTCGCTTAACAAATGGTAATTTTTTTCTTGAAAATCCGAAACTCCCGAGGCTTTCAGCCTGCACGCCAAAGACACGAGAAACACGCAAAAAAAATCCGGAGAAACAAACTAAAACAAGGAGAAGGTTAAAATAAAATGAAGCATGCAATAAATTACGAAAAGAACTAAAAAACTAACAAACGATCAAATATGGGGAAAAAGAAAGGAAAAATAAACGCGAAAAACGCAACAAAAATGGGACAAACATATATGAAGAGAGACTACAAATAGAGTATATTATTTTAGATACTTATAAACATGTTACTAAGTTGTATTAAAATACTTTGCTATGGACAAATTTCGTGTGACTTTACACAATCGATATGTATAAAGGTTTAAGATTTTAATTAAAAGAGTAAGTGAAAAGTTTTTGCTAGAACTATGAGAATGCATAAAGTAGAGAAGAGAAAAGATTTCTGTTTTTCATTGATCGTAATAGTGAGATTACATCCAATATATAGAGGTTGCACATCCAAAAGTAAACCAAATCAAATCAAATCAAATATATACTACTACCAAAATTAGCTTAATATATATAACTACCAAACTTAGCGTAATACCCCCCCTCAAGTTGGTGCATGAAGATTTCGAATGCCCAACTTGCGTAGAAACACCGAGAAATCGTGGCCACCCAATGCCTTGGTGAAGATGTCTGCTAACTGTGCTTTGGTAGAAACATAATCAGGAGCGATAAGCCCCTTCAATAAAGCATCACGAACAAAGTGACAGTCAATCTCAATATGTTTAGTACGCTCATGAAAGACTGGATTAGAAGCAATATACAAGGCGGCCTTGTTGTCACAATGAGGAGGAATAGGATAAGAATGATCAATGCCAAAGGATTTCAAAAGCGACTTTAGCCACGTGAGCTCACAAGTAGTGGAAGCCATAGAACGGTATTCTGCTTCTGCCGAAGAGCGAGAGACAGTAAGTTGTTTCTTCGTCTTCCACGAGATAGGAGAGGATCCGAGTTGTATAATCCAGCCAGTAAGAGAACGTCGAGTAATGGGACAACCCGCCCAATCTGAATCACACCAAGCAGTAAGACGTAAATCAGAGTCTGCGCGGAAGAAAATACCCTGACCAGGACTACCCTTCAGATAACGCACAACACGAAGAGCGGCATCCCAATGAGGCTGAAGAGGGGCGTGCATAAACTGAGACAGAACGTGGACGGAATAAGACAGGTCCGGACGAGTGACAGCAAGGTAAATGAGTCTACCAACCAAACGCCGATACTTCGCTGGATCGGGGAATGAAGGACCAGTAATGAGGGAAAGTTGATGATTTTGTTCAAGTGGAAAGGAAGCCGGCTTAGCGCCTAATAGGCTAATCTCGGATAAGATGTCGAGGGCATACTTCCGCTGACACAAAAAAATGCACGAGGAATTGCGAGCCACCTCCAAACCCAAAAAAATACTTCAAACAACCGAGATCCTTCATATGGAAGCATGTGCTCAAATAGGCCTTGAAGGAAGAGATAGCCAAACTGTTATTCCCGGAGATAACTAGGTCATCAACATACACAAGAACGTGCAGCTGAACATCATTACGACACAAGGTGAAAAGAGAATAATCGGCGTAGGATTGGCGAAAACCATATTGCCGCAATGCCGTAGCGAGCTTCGCAAACCAACATCGCGGAGCCTGCTTAAGGCCATATAATGACCGTTTCAACCGACAAACAAGGTCAGTGGATTGAGACCGGAAACCAGGAGGCAATTTCATGTAGACCTCTTCGTCGAGATCACCGTGCAGAAAGGCGTTTTGAACGTCCATCTGATGTAACTCCCATTGTCGAGCAACAGCAACAGCTAAAAAGGTCCGAACAGTTACCATCTTTGCAACAGGAGCAAAAGTCTCAGTGTAGTCGATACCTTCAACCTGGTTGTTCCCAAGAATGACTAAACGCGCTTTGTAACGTTCAATGGATCCGTCAGAGCGGTATTTGATGCGGTACACCCATTTGCATCCAATAGCTTTCTTACCGGGAGGAAGTGCAACGACAGACCAGGTATTATTATTCTCAAGAGCTGCGATTTCAGATTTCATGGCAGAACGCCAATTAGAGTCCGCCATCGCCTCAGAAAATGTGCGCGGCTCAACCGAAGCTTCTATCGCTGCCAAGAAAGTCTTATGGGCAGATGAAAAATTAGTGCTATCAATAAAATGTGCTAACGGATAAGGCGTACCTGAGGACGATGAGATGGTGGTAGAGCTAGCGGGGGGGTTAATAGTACTGGTGATGTGATCTCGTAGTCTGGTAGAAGGAAATTTTGTCCGATGCCCACGGCCTAAGAGCTCGGTAGAGGCTGTAGAGTCAGGGCCACCCCTGACCTCAGTTGCCTCAGAAGCAGGGGAAGAGGCCGAGTCTGGAGCAGAAGTAGAGTCTGGAGCAGAAATCGGGTCCGAATCAGAAACAGGGTCCGGAGAAGACGCATCATCAATAGCAGGCCAAGGCATAGGAAAAACAGGCGGTGCAGAACCGGGCTCAGAAACAGGTAATGGAGAATAAGGAAACTGGTCCTCACAAAATTTAACATCTCGAGAAACCAGAAACTGTCGAGTGTCAAGATAAAAAACGGACTACCCCTTTTTGCCGAAAGGGTAGCCCACGAAAAAACACTTCCTACTACGACTAGCAAATTTATCCCCCAATCGATCCAAATTATGAACATAGCATAAGCAGCCAAAAACACGAATGTGGTTAAGAGTTGGTGATTTTCCAAAAAGAACCTCATAAGGACTCTTACCATGTAACACCTCCGTAGGAGTACGGTTAATTAAATATCCGGCAGTCAAGACACAGTGACCCCAAAATTCAAATAGGCAGATTGGCCTGAAAACGCAAAGCACGGGCCACATTGAGAATGTGTCGATGTTTGCATTCTGCACGACCATTCTGCTGAGGGGTAGCAACACAAGATGTCTCATGTAAAATACCGTTTTTCTGAAAATATGAAGTGAGACACATAAATTCAGTTCCATTATCACTTCTAACAACTTTCACCAATTTATGAAACTGACGTTGGACCATGGCAAAAAAACCGGTTAAAGTAGCCGAAACACTGCTTTTGTCAGCCAACAAATAAAGCCACACAGCACGAGAAAAATCATCAACAATTGTCAAAAAATATCTTGCTCCAGAGAAAGAAGGGACACGATAAGGACCCCACAAATCACAGTGAATTAAACCAAAAGGTTCCAAACTGACACTATCACTTAGAGGAAAAGAGTCTCTAGTATGCTTGGCACGATAACACACATCGCAAGATTTATTATCAAAACGACTAACTTGACTAGGAGGGAAACTACATAATTTTCCAAGAACCTTTGAAGGTGGATGTCCGAGCCGTTGATGCCACAACTCCAAAGAACCACGGACTGATACTTGAGCCGTTACTGCTGTCATAGGATCACGGAAAAAATATAACCCCCCTTTTTGCTCACCCAGACCAATCACCGTCCTCGTAGCACAGTCCTGTATCAAACAATCAATATTAGTGAAATGGGCTACACACCCATGATCCTCCAGTAAGTGATATAAGGAAATAAGGCTCCACTTAAGACTTGGTACAAATAGGACATTCATCAACACCAAATTATTACCAAGCCGGACTAAGCCAGCTTTAGTCGCAGCAGTCAATTGGCCATCAGGAAGTTGTACCGGTCGAGGTGAAATATCACAAACATCAGTAAGTGAGTTATAGAAACCAGTCATATGATGTGTAGCACCACAATCATACATCCAAGTACGGGAGTAATCCTTACCGGTTAAATGTTCAGAAATAGCAGAATCAGAATTATTGGGGCGGATGAGATTAACAAGAGCCTGCCATTGAGCAGAACTCAAACCTGTGGAGGCCAAATTAAGACCAGCCCCAAAATCAGAAATCGGCGGCGGCGGAGGATTATTGGCGCTGGTGGCGTTTGCTTTGACCGGAGCGAAGGTGGAATTGTCACGGCCAGCCCCAAGCCCGCCGGAAGAAGATCTGGTGGTAGAAGGTGCCGATGAGGTCCCGCGAGTCGCCGCGGCATCGCTGGAAGAACTTGACCTGCCCGCGGGATATCCGACCAGTTCGTAGCAGCGGCGAGGATCGTGGCCAGTCCGTTGACAGTGGGAACAAGGTTTCACCCGGAAGCACGCGAACGCGTCATGGCCAGATTTGCCACACACGGAGCACTGACGACCTTGCCCGGTGGAGATGGACTTGGATGATTGAGATCGCGCTGGGGCTGAAGTTGCAAAGCTGAGAATATCCGTTGAAGGAAGTGAGGACGAGACAAGTCGTTCTTCTTGCGAGATGACAGAGTATACGCGGTCCAAAGAGGGCAAAGGGTCTTGGGCCAAAAGAGATGATCGGGCCGACCCATAAAGTTCCTGTCTAGGCCCAACAAAAATTGATGGGTTTCATCATCTTGCCTTCTTTTCTCAAATTCTTGGGCAAGTCCACATTTACACGCGAGAGGTGGTTGATATGAGGCTAATTCATCAAACAATTTCCGCAATTTGCCGTAATAAGCACTGATACTCATTCCTTTTTGAACAGTAGAAGCCAACTCTCCTTTTAATTGTTGAATTCGTGTGCCGTTAATTTGGGAGAATCGACGGTGAAGATGATCCCATAGATCTTTGGCGATTTCAATATGAGGAACAGAGGATCGAAGGACTGGATCAATTGTATTTAATATCCAAGAAACCAACATGGAATTATTCACGAACCAATCCTCTAATGCAGGATCCTTGTCTGATGGAGGAGGAATTGAACCATCTAAGAACCCAAATTTTTTTCGTGCCCGGAGAGCAGTGCGAAGAGAAGAAGACCATTCAACATAATTTGTATCTTTAAGAGAGACTGTAGAAATTATACAACAAGGATTATCACTGGGAGTGATATCATAAGGAGATATTGTTATATAAGAAGAGGAAGTTGTGTTTGATGACATGACTGAAAAAAAAAAAAAATTATATCAGATTAGTGGAAAGAAAAAAAAATAGAGAAAACACTTCTCTGATACCATGCTAGAACTATGAGAATGCATAAAGTAGAGAAGAGAAAAGATTTCTGTTTTTCATTGATCGTAATAGTGAGATTACATCCAATATATAGAGGTTGCACATCCAAAAGTAAACCAAATCAAATCAAATCAAATATATACTACTACCAAAATTAGCTTAATATATATAACTACCAAACTTAGCGTAATAGTTTTAATGACTTCAATTAAGATTTTTCTTCTAAAAGAATATACTATCATTTTTTCCTAGCAATACATTAGTTTTTTATTCAATAAATTATAAAAATGAAATATGACTAATGCACACTTCACTCACAAGCTTTGAAATTTTTGTTGCAAATTACATTTTTAAGTTTTGAATTTTTCGTTGCACAATATAGTTTTAATTTACTCTTTTACATATTATGATTATATAATTTGATAATTTAACAGAAAATGTATATCACAATTTTAGTAATTAATTCACGATGAATGAGATGTAAAAATATTTTATGATTTATTTTAAAATTGTACATCACAATGTCGATTTTGTTAATTTGATGTCAATTTTTGTTTTATTATGCTTAAAATTGACATATAATTTATGAAGATTTTTATTTTTTAATAATGTAATTCTTCAATTGTGTGACTTTTCAAAAAAAAATAAATAAATAAATAAAAAGAGTAAACCATGTTTATGTTTATGCTGCTGAATATTTACTTTAATATTAATACAATATTTATTTCTATAAAATTATTTTTAATATTACTTTTTCATATTATAATTTATAACAATAATAAAATTATTTTGAATATTGTTGTCTAGTATCTAGTGTTGTAAACGACCGAACACAACCGAGTTTGGGTTGTTCGAGCTCGTGTTCGTTTATTTATTTTTCGAGCAAAAAGTTTTGTTCGAGCTCGTTCGTTTAATTGTTTATCAAAGTTTGAGTTTGTTCATGTTCGAATAATTTATGACAAAAGCTTTTTAAATATGTTTGACTAACTCGAAATTTGTTTGTTCGAACTCGAAAATAAAAATATTTTTATATTTTAGATTTTTGTATTAAAAATATTATGTAAATATATGAAAAATAAAATAAAATTATATTAAATTAATGTTCGTGAATATTATCGAACGTTCGCGAACATGCTCGTGTTTGTTCGATTATTAAACGAGCCTAATTTTCTATTCGAGCTCAACTCGATTAACAAACAAATGAACTTTTGTCGAATACGGACAAACTTTTATTCGCGTAAGTTCGGTTAGTTTACAGCCCTACTAGTATCCCTAGTAAATTATCACGAGCAAACCCAGCCCAAATTTTCGTATCTTTGAATTGTGACCCACCCCCACTCTAATTTCTAATAAAATGACGCCTCTCTTTTATTTCCCACTAATGTGTAGCCCGTGCGATGTATGGAAACAATATTAAATTAATAATATTGTAAATAGGTCTTGAGTTTGGGTCACTCAATGGTGGAAGTGGAAACTACTACTGATCATGTTTAAAAAAAGAAAGAAAAAAAATAATTATAAAATAAAGAGGAAGATAAACAACACTTAATAATTATAAATTAAAGATTCGAGGTTAAACAATGTAAAATTATTTTGTATAACAGATTATAAAATTTACATTATCTTGCATAAGAGAATATAAAATTTGTATGTTTAATATTAAAAACACCTAAAATATTATATTAGTATATGTAAAAGTATTCAAAAAAATTTATATTATTTTTGAAAGATGTGAACTCACCTACAACTTTTTTAAACAATTTTAGAAGGAAAACATATCTAAAAATATTTCAATTTAACATTGTGTAAAAAAAAAAAAAGTTTTTTCTATACTATTTTGTAAGGAAAACATGTCTACAAATATTTAAATTCAACATCAATAATGTATATGTGTATATGTATATATATACATATATATATATATATATAGACGAATATGTAAAAAATATGTCTAAACAATGTGTGTAAAGTATGTAAAATATTATAAGCCTGACATTATATTAGATGATACCGGATTTATGACGTTACTTACATCTAAAAAAGTTTGATTATACACAATTTCAAAATTATTATTATACTTTTTACGTTGGTATCTTATTGTTAGTATATAATATTAGTAAAAATATTAATAATTAGGCTGATGAAAATTAGTTTTTTAAGGTAGATAATGGATTTCTAGTAGTAGTTAGGAATTAGTTTTTATTTTATTTTAAGGGATGAGATTGTTTAAACTATGAATGGGATTAATAATTAGGAATTAGTTTTAATTTTATTTAATTTTTTTAAATCTGTATAGACAAGGGATGATATTTTTAAAACTTGTGAGAGTGTACGCAATGGATTTTGTAACAGATAAGAGTTTTTAAACTTGTGAGAGCATATGCAATGGATTTTGTAACAGATAAGAGATAAACTCGTGTGGATTTATGCTCTATGAGATTTTATAAACTAACACTTATCAATTTAACAACTCCAGTGTACTAAGTTTACTATTAATAATATTTCTATGAACCAAAATTCAATATTTTAAGCTATTTTTTTAACGTTGACTAAAATCCTTTACAAAAATTTCTAAAAGTAGGAAAAAATTAAATGTTGCCCTAAAATCTTTCTAACTATTTTTTTTAAATGTTAATCTCTTTATATATATACATATATATATATATAGATATATATAGATACAGATAGATGTTTATTATATTTCGCCATTTTCATTTGTGTTGGGTGGTCGTCTGGCTCGACTCGCCGGGCCCGGGCTGGCCTGTTTCGGTCCGGAACAGCCTCTGGTTCATCTCGGCAGCACCCGGTAGGTCTCGGAAGCACCCAATAGGTCTCAGACAGTGTCTGTAGAGCCCGGACAGCAATCAGCAGGTCCCGAACAGCAGCGAATCGATCCCGGACAACAACTAATGGAGCCGTACTGCTGCAAAACGTGCCCGAACAACACTTGTGCTTCCTAACAGAGAAAAGAGCACATTAAAGGACAACAAATGAAGCTATAATTATAACTTATGCAAACTAGGAGAGTTATTGAGAACAACTACACCCTTTTACGTAGTAGACGAATTCGGAAGCCACACGTGAAGTGTTGAATTACACAGGCTCAGGCCCCGTATAATAATACCCACGAGAATCACAAAAGAAACTAGCTCCGGACCATGGCCATTCGAACCACCCGCACCCAAATTTCGTTACTACAAAGCCTCGTACAAAGGAACCCCACAATACTCTCCAAGAGAATACACGAAAGTACTCTCTGTTTTTATTTCCTGAATCTCACACTAACAAAGCACACAAAGCACTCTGTATTTGCCTCTTTCACAAAACACTCAAAATAAGCACTCTCATTTTGTTTACACTCACAACACTCATATTTTGATGCCCTCTATTTATATCCCTATGCACACCATCACTCACAGGCTCTCACATACACAAAGCACTCACAGCACCTAATTTTTGCTATTCACCCAGAGCCCCTCACTTCTCTATTTCTACAACTCACAGGCACGGGTTTTTAATACTTGGAGAAAACAGAAGTTGAGAAAAATTTGGAAAAAACGGGTACCGACCGATAGAAAAGGGATAGACACAATTTGAATTCAAACTTACCTAGGGTTTTAGAAGGAAGAGAGATTGGGGAACAACAAAAAAAATATTTCTGCCGCAAAAAGAATCGTACAAGGGCTTATATGCTATTAAGGAGATGGGCCGGTGGACGGGGCCTGTGAAGGAGTATTTCTTGGGCCATCCACAAAGGTCATTTGGGCCACAAAAAATAACATTCTCCACCTTGGCCCAAAGCTAGTTCACAAGATTGGGGCTTATAGGAGTCATCATCGCCTATACCTTACCGTACCTGCACTCAAACTCAAAGTTAGAGCAAACATGTAGCAGACATAAAGTCGGCTACCTCACATATAGTTCACATAGCACATATCAATCGCACGTATCAAAAATCAAAATTTTCAAGCAACATGACATCCATTTAGAATCCACTAAGAACCACTTTCTTAGTTTAGAAACATAAGACCACATATTATTCACATGCAAGGACTTCATTTTATTTTCCACAATATTCATCCATTGCAAGGAATTGTCATGTTTAGAAGCATATAGAGTCCTATCTTTTCTAGATCTATCTCTAGCCGAATGATAGTCATGCAAAACACAAAGATTAGATTTAGGCAAATTTTTAACAATTTCCTCATGCACAACAGCATCATCAACATGATTATCAAACACATTTATAGATAGATTGTCAGAAATAGTATTCTCAACAAGCATAAGCACATTCTGTACATCATTAGACAAAAGACATGAAAGCTCCACCTTGCTCGGAGCAATGACAGGTTCAGAAACAGGGAAACTCACTCGTGATTGTTTGCTAAGCACACAAGAATCACAAAATGGCACACAAGACAATTTGTCACAACCAAAAGAGCCATTTTTATGCAAAATCTCAAGATCCCTAGAATTCATGTGACTAAACACTTATGCCACAACTCAGTTTTGTCACCACAGACATCATTCACAGGGTTTTGCATACAAGATTCAGCAATGCAAACATACAAGTTCAACCTTTTAACAGCTTTGAAGATCACAAAAGAACCCTTCAAAATTTTCATAATACTATTTCCCCATTTACCTTCTAAACCATCATTTTCTAAAGCAACACATGATATCAAATTATGACACAAATCAGGGACATGCCTCACATTCTTCAAGGTTAACACATAACTAGAATCAAATCTCAAGCAAATATCACCAATACCAGCAACTTCACACGATTTCTCATTAGCCATAGAAACAAATCCATGCTTCACATCTTTATAGTTCGAAAACAAGTGTTTGAAAAGAGACATATGAAACGAGCATGCAGAATAAACAAGCCATTCAGTTTCACAAAGAGAACGAGAACACACAGGATTCACATTATCATGCATTTCAGTCACATAAAACACATCACCAAGGTTTTCACTACTAGATGCCATATTCGCATGAGCATTATGCTGATTTTGCTTGGGATTAGGGTAATCATTCATGTAATGACCTATTTCACCACAATTATAACACTTACGGTTTTTCGATGGAGACTTCGACCAATTTTTCCACGTACCCTTCTTTTTGCCAAAATTTTGATTTGTCGGAGGTTTTTCATTTTGAAAATGATTTTGAGGCTTTCCCCTGACAAAATTAACCTTATCGACATTCTCATTACCTGTAACACCACGCCTAATTATTTTTGAATTTATAAAATCAGAGTAAAATTTTTGCTTTTTATTTTCGAAAAAAAACTCTTAAACTTTATTTTCGAAAATACTCATGCTAACTTGCGGGATGCTACTAACTTAAACTCTTTCTCATGCAGACGTAAATAAATACATGCAACCTAATCAAATCCGTTATATAAAAGTACCACGGAGATAAAGGCATTATACATGCATAAGTCTGATAATCTCATAATACATACTAAGTCTGGAATGAGCGGAAGCTGAAACATAATAAGTCTACGCATAGTAATAATAGTACATGTTCAATAAATGACATGCAATTGCGTTACAAAAAGACAGCTAATGACCACGACTGCCACTGAAATCTCACGCGCCACGCGCCGCTCCGTCACCTGAAAAACATAGTGGGGGCGTGAGCAAAACCGCTATGCTCCGCAAAGACCAGTACTTAATTATATAGCATCGTTAATAACAATATCATGACTTTAAGTATATAAGAACTGAACTGAACTGAAACTGTAACTGGGGCATCTGGTGGTCATAAAGACCCTGGGGCTTAAAAGCCTATCATGTGCACACTCCAGGGGATCATTAAGGCCAATTAAGGCCTCCCTCGGAATCACGGGGGAACATTAAGGCCCGCCACGGCCTCCCTCGTGATGAACTATATATTTCTCATACATACCTCGGACATGGTACGGAAATTAAAGATGATGTATAACCAGTACGTGACCCCCACCTGATAACTGCTACTGCTAGGCAAGTGCTGACTCACTGGTAGCTGTCGGAGGCTCGACTCTCCTTAAGCTACATAAATATTTGAGCAAAATGTACTAAGTACTAAGCTCAAATAAAAGTTGGATTCTTATTATTAATAAATCTTACTCGGTTCTCTCGCTCGATTAAAAATATCATTTAATCTGGACTTAGATGCTTGAGCTGTTCTGAAAAGATTCGCTGACTTTGAGGCATTCTAGGGTTCTCTGTAATATTTCTAAGTCTGGTCTGCTTATCTGATTTATCTGGTCTAACTTATCTGACTGGTCTGATCTTATCTGATTTATCTGGTCTAACTTATCTGACTGGTCTGATCTTATCTGATTTATCTGGTTTAACTCATCTGACTGGGTTCGGAAAAATACTGAAACTCGGTTCACTCTCAAACCGATATTCCGAACTGCTATTCTCGAATCTCCTAGACTATCCGGGTCGATTCAGCTAAACTGGACCAGCGGCTCGATCTGAGCCGGCCGGTTGCTCGTCTGACTAGGTGCAACTCGGTTTAACTGTGGTCCGGGTACATACGCACGGACACGACATCCACCGACGCACAACTTTTCTATTCGGATCTAGAGTTCATCTGGACTGACCGAAAAAGGTCAAACTAGGGTTCTCTACTCACCCGGCTATCTATCTCGGTTCAAGTCAAAAACTCATACTTTAAGTTCAACTCGATTCCCAGAAATTTCAGCTAAATCTCAACCGGATAATTTCTAGGGTTTTCACCAAGGCAGCTAAAGTCTCGAATTTATAGGCATATCAAACAACCTCTAAAAATCACGAAATTTAAACCACGACATATTCATTATTTGTAGGATTTTTCGTGAAAGTTTCATCAAATTCCGAGGTCTTTTCATATTTATCAAAAAAACCGGGCATTTTAGCTACATATTCAAAAATCCAGTTAACATACTAAACGAGCACCGAAAATTACGAAATTAAAACCTAGGCCTCAAGTCAGCTATACGAATTTTATCATATTTTTTTCGACATTTTTAACGCGCTTATCGAAAATATTAATTTACTCGCTTTAAGCTCGTGTATACCGATCCAATTCAAATCCACATCTCAATTAATTTTTAGCTCGATTTTAACATCAATCTATTCCATATAATTTAAATCTTTAGATGTTATACCTCACGAGATCGGAAACGAGCGGATCGGACTAGAAAGAGGAAGAAAAACGGAGCAAGAAGCCGGTCGGGTCGGTGTGTTGACCGGGTCAAAGAAACCCAAAAATGGGTTGTAGCAGATCTGGACGGGGTGGTTGCAGCCGCTGGTTCAGGCTGTGCTGGGCTCGTGGTCGTGACTCGCCGGGAAGCACGAGCTGGGGAAGACGACGCTGGGACTCGCCGAAAATCGGGGCTGGAGGTCGCTGGCTTGCTGCGAGGTGGTCTGCTCGCGGATCTGAGCTGGGGGGGTCGGAAAAAGGGGTGCTGACTCGTGGTCGTGGGTCGAACTTCGCCGGGACTGAGCTGAGGGAGACGACGCTGGGCCTCGCCGGAAACCGGGGCTGCTCAGTCGCGGGTCTGGTGGCTTGGTCTGGTCGGGTTGCTGGGATGAACTGAGCTCGGTTCTTGTTGCGGGTCACCAGTTCGGGTCGCGATGAGCTGCGGGTC
>CACSLK010012233.1:1361866-1371996 GCA_902706635.1 Striga hermonthica
TGATCTTTAAGGGAAATCTGATTTGCATGTTTCTATATACATATAAATAGATATCATATTTGAACTTTAAAATTTTCCTTTTTTCACATATATTTATGTAATATATACAACTTAAATAATAATTTAAAAGTAACAATATATTGTAAAGATTTCATTTCAAATTTAAACAAAGAAAGGAATCAAATCGGTAATAAAACAAAACTAAAATAACAAAATATATAAATAAAAAAATTTACTAATCATGGTAACAAGTTTTTAAAAGTACCACAATATTCCATTCACAATAATATTCCATTCACAATTTCACTAATCATGTATCCGATTACATTCAAAGTTATTCAAAGAATGAAGTCAAATATATCTATATAAAATAAGAACAAGGTTAAATCATTTTTCGAAAGAATTTCCCGCCAAAATCATTAATTAGATACTAAAAAGGGTAAGTTATATATATATATATATTTATTTTTTTTTTCAAATAAAAAAAAAACATTAAATGCACTGCCATAATCTCGATTGTTCTTTGTCATACTCGGTTTTTGTTGTAAGAAATTTTCGAATTTTGTGTTGTGAACATTTTGAATCTAATTAAAATCAATTATTTTATGGTAATAATTTTTTTGAGTGTATTATTTTCCTCATAGAAGATTTTTAAAATCACCGATTAATAAAATGAAATCTCATTCTAATTATGGACAATACATATATTTTCCGAATGATTTTGCATGGAAAAACGATGACTTTTAATAATGTATGACATTTTTCTTGACGAATTAACATTTTATGATTAGTTGACAAATCCTCTATGTATCATAACTTATATTAATAGTCTTCTATTTATAAATTTTACCAAAATAATTACAGTCCGTGCATCGCACGGGGTACGTACTAGTATTATGAATTAATGATATTTTTTTATATTATTGTATGCATTCCCTCTTCCACATATATTTTTCAACACGTTGTTTGGACAAAATTTTTATGAATTAATGATACTTTTCTTTTGGACGATTTTTTTACACATCTTAATTAATTATATGTATCTATAAATATACGTTGTTTGGACAAAATTTTTATATGAATTAATGATACTTTTCTTTTGGACAATTTTTTTACATGGATTAATTATATGTATCTATAAATATGTTGATATATATAAAGTATTCGTAGACATGTTTCCCTTTTCAACATGTTGTTTGAACAAATTTTTTACCTATATTATGAATCAATGATATTTTTTTATATTACTGTATACATTCCCTCCTTTGCATATATTTTTCAACACGTTTGAACAAAATTTTTACACATTTTATGAATTAATGATACTTTCTTTTGGACAATTTTTTTACCCATCTTATAGATTAATTATATGTATCTATAAATAGAATTAATGATACTTTCTTTTGGACAATTTTTTTACACATCTCATGGATTAATTATATGTATCTATAAATATGTGGATATACATGTTTCCTTTTCAAAATAGTTTAGAAAAATTTTAGGTGGCTTTACATTTTTCAAAAATAATATAGAAGATTTTAAATACTTTTACATATGTTATATAATTTTTAAATGTTTATAAATTTTTAAACATACGTGTTTTATGTTCTGTATACAAGATAATTCTATATTTTTTACAAACAAATTGATAGTATATTCATTTTGGATTTCTAAAACTTTTTAAGAATTTAAAAAATATGGTGTATTTAATTTAGACTTAAAATCTTGGAATATTTATTTGAAAATTTAAAAATTCTTAAAATATCTTTAAATATTTAACTTATTTGAGATTAAAATTTGTTAGTTCTTTTTAATCTTTTTTAAGATTAGCTATGGTGTAAAAGAAAAAACATTAAACAAAATTTCACGCTAAATCTCACATTCACGCTTAAGATTTCATAGTATTCCTCTAAAATTTAACCATCTTAAAAGATCTCAAATCTTAAAGAAACAAACTCAAAGTGCCTCATATTATTTAATATTGTTTACCTATATCTTTAGTTTATAATTATTATTTAATATTATTTACCTACGCAAGGCCACGTACTAGTACTAGTAATAATTATAAAAGACTAACTTAAATCATGATGGATCAAGTAAATCGCATGTGCAGTTTAATAAACTAGTAATTACCTCAAATGAACTTTCTCCCTTAAAAATCTCACAATAATAAAATGACCAAGTAAGCGAAACCCCCCACAAATCCCACCCTCCAAAGTACCCCCAATTCCGGCGACAACGACTTGAGCTTGACTGCCTTCTTCCCCACCTTCCCACCGGAACCATCCACCTCCACGTTGCCGCTAACCACCACTCCCTCCCTCTTTGTGTTCCAAAACAAGATCTTGTACCTCACCCTCGTTGCCAACCCCACCTTGAACCCCACCCTCGACCCGTTCGTGACCACCCACGGCGCCCCTTGGGCCACCACAGCTTGGTTTTTCCGGCGAGCCTTCTTCCCGTGGCCCTGGTAGAATCCAGGCACTGACCCATTGGCGATCCGGAGGTTGGACCCATTTGTGGCCGTGTAGAAGAAGGTGAGGTTGATGGTGTCGTAATGGACGCCCTTGTCGTTGTTGTTGTTATCGAGCTTGAGATCGAAGAGAATGGTGTGGTTTGTAGTGGAGTTTAGGGAAGTGTTGAGGGCGGGGACATAAAAGCGTTGGAGGGAGCAGGTGGGGCGATGGGTGCGCAGGCTCAGCCACATGAAGAGGGCAGTGAAACCGGAGGTGATGATGAAGCTGCAGCAGCAGCGGGACACGCCACCGCCTTCCGACATTTTTTTGTGTTTTTGCAGCACGCCTGAAGAGCTACTCACTATTCACCCCACCAGTTACATCTCTGAAAATTTTTCAAACACGTTAAGTGAGCCAAAAGGACACAGTGGGTAGTGGGGATTGAATGCATTATTTTATCCCAAAAAAAGAAAACATTTTTTAATTTATCATAGCGAGAACTCGGTTTGCAAAACAAGTTTTACAAAAGAACATGACCAATAATTTTTTTATAACAGCATGAGAACTAGCACTTGACGTGTTAGAACAAGTTTCATGCAATGACAAACATATCGTAACAAATCACATAATCAAACTATTCAAATATGCAAATCAAGTTCATGTACATTATGACATTATTGACATATCACACACTTCATTTATGTTCGATCTCAAATAAAGCACCCCCGAATGTTGATAGGACAGAGCTTTCTCCTTTCATCCTTATTCCTCCCAAGTGGCTCGACGTCTCTTTGGCTAGGGCCGAAACACAGATGACGCCACATTCCGGAATATACTATTTTTTGACCCATTCCATTAGATGGCTCCATTCAGACCAGAACATGAAAATAGACCGTACAAAGTCGGATAATAACCATTGCCTGTCTGCTCGATTATGAACCATGATACGAAAGCCGATGCACGTCGAAAACATATTAAAACTTATTCATTCACGTGTTGAACATAAAAAACCAAATAATAAGTCCAAGATACCATATTCATGAATCGTATAAATTCAAAGATAAAATAATGTCAATTGTAGATATCAAGATACATGCTCATAAACAAATTATTTTTTCTCTTTAAACAAGTAATTTTTCATAAAATTAAGTTCCTTGTTGAATGCGGAATTTTCATAAAGTTTTTACCCACATAAAATGCATGTCATGCAACAATTCAAAATTCCTAGTAATATAGGTAGTTTCAAAGTTTTGACCTACCTAAAAAGAGTGTGATATGCAAACCTTAATGGAAGAGTCAAATATAGGCTTGGTTCAACATATATCAATGTACTTAGAGGACCCAAATGTCAGGAAGGAAAGGCACAACGCAGAACCCAGAACACATACGATAATTTTGTGCAATATTCATATTTTCACCACGATTTATACCATAAAATAGATATCAAGTTGAATCATTAGAAAATGAAAATATATGATACTGGACTAAAACTCTAACAAAGACAGAATTAACAAGTACATTACAATGGTGAAAACATTGCAAAACCGAACAACCTTGCAGCTGTGAACTTGACAGCAAACAGCCTGGTGCCACGTTCTTATTTTAAACATAACTTCAAATATAAAACACATACTGAAGTGATTCCAGCTCACAAAACAATCTCAAGACACACATCTATTACTTTTATTCAGACATCCAACACAGACGAGGGATTTAAAGGGTGGAAACCACATCCAAACACAAGAGCACTGCTGATGCAAAAAACTGGACAAGTAACTCATTCGTAGTCATTTCCTAGAGAAAAATATTTTGGATTGATTGTTTGAAATTATGGGAAGAACAGAAACAGAACTACAACTCTTGTGAAAACTTGGAACACTTACAAGCAAGTTACGAGGACGAAAAATGGTTCAAAGTTGAGCAGCAGCCAAACGGACAGAAAACAGCAAGCACAGTGTGTGTATTTTGAACATAACTTTTGATAGAAAATAGGTATCCGAGCAATTCTTGTTCCTACGAAATTCCACGGGA
Source organism: Striga hermonthica (assembly GCA_902706635.1). Classification (NCBI taxonomy): domain Eukaryota; kingdom Viridiplantae; phylum Streptophyta; class Magnoliopsida; order Lamiales; family Orobanchaceae; genus Striga; species Striga hermonthica. The sequence goes on from CACSLK010012233.1 coordinate 1,366,354, forward strand.
CACCTCTATGACTTTCACGAAGATATTGGAAGCAGAACAAGATGGTCGACATAAAAAAGCCTCATAAACAAGCACAAAGAGAGCAGTCATATTTGATAATGAGTAGCCTAGGGCGTATATGAAGCCTAAATTTTCCTATAAAACAGATAATTGGGGAATTCTTGTGACTACACATAGAGAATAGACTAAGCTACAAGTTTTCTGAAGACACCAAGCATAAAAAGCTACATGACAGGTGATAAAACAACCTAAGAACATAGGGATGGGAGGCAGTAAATCTATTGACAGCAACTTCCAAAAAGCACAATTAAGTCCCAAAAATAATTAAATTTCCAGAATAACACCCAAGAACTTTCTTACTCTTCTATTTTCACCCCAAAATTAAGAAATCCACACACACAGAGCACAACAAACGACACATACAGCACCCGAATATTCGACCGAAATCAAAATCCAAAATTGCCGATATGACCCTATAGACAAGAGATTGTATACTGTAAGCTTCATAGAGTTCCAGTAGCCCGAATGTCGGGTACGGGTCGGAGGCCTGTGGCCGTTCGTGACCCCGTTCGAATCCTTCCAACACCCGTTCGTAAAATTGTTCAGGTATTTGGAATCTACGTATCAAGATGAACATGTTGAAGTACAAGTAATGAAGTTTACCTGCAAGTGGACAACAGTCATGGTTGTCGGTGGCGCACGACGGAGAGGGAAAGAAGAAGAAGAAAAAAAAAAGGAAAAAAAAAATAAGAAAGAGAAGGTGGAGATAATGCACAATAGTGGACTTGGAGTTGCTGGAGTTGATATGAATTTCACATTTTAAAGGAAATTGTCTCACACGCTGCACAATAATAATTTTATTGCATTTCAACCGTCCCTCTGCACTTATTATCAAATCCTAGCAAAATTTTATATGCACCTATACTTAACAATCAGCTTACAAATTTAAGTTGTTTACTTTTAGATAAGACCATAGGTTTTTAACCCAGACCGGCCTGGTGGGTCGACCTGGAGCCGGAACCGGTCTGGGTGGATTATTTGGACCGGGCAACAAAGGACCCGATCAAAATACGGCCAAACCGGTCTTGACCCGACCGACCCGGGACATTGACCCGGCTCATCCTCAGTTGTCTATCCAATTTCACTATGAGACGCACGAATAGCGGCGGCGTGGCGATTGGAACGAGGAGCTCAATCAAACGGCACGACTACGTATCTGATGACGACACTCGTCGACTACAACCTTGATGGAGGTGCGGTTCAACGGCTACGGTTTTAATCCGGTCCGATCAATCCGTGCTTCATTTGTGAGATTTTGATTTTTGGGATGTAGGCTTGAATAAAAGATGTGATCTTTTTTGTTTCTATACAATTGATACGTGAGGGTAATGTTGGAAGGGCCGGCGGTTCAGGCTCCAGTGCTACTAGCGGCTGTATCATTTTTTAAGGAGGCGCAATGTTGGAGCAACAACAAGAACAGTAGGAAAAGTACTGTAGCGACATATTTAGGGAATTTCGAATGGGTAGGTATGTTTCGTTTATAAACAATATGCTTTCTTTATATATTGCGTATTTTATATACACATACATTTTATGTAACTCCAATTATGATGTTTAAATTCCATTTATATTTATTGTTTATAACTTTTACTTAATGTTAAACAAATGACCTACAAATTATTGATATGTAAAACATGATATGAGTGCTCTTGAGGATGTAAAAAATATAAAAAATTGTTCTAGTTCACTACAACCAAAATTCAGTTTATATTTAGTTTATAAAATTGTAATCATTTATATAACAAGTCGTGCAACACACAAATGTGCGTAGAACATTGAAAAAATAAAAGTAAATAAAAATGACGACAATAAGCTAAAATCATGTGTATTTACAGTATATAAAACAAGTTCTAATCGTAATCATGTACAACCTGGATAGCAGACCCTTTTCGGATCTGAAAGAGATTGTTTTAGTTTTGTTGTTCTTTAGTGATTTTGTTCTCTTTTTTTTTTTTTAATTCCAATTTAAAAAAATGTTTATTTTTAGGAATCTATCTAGAACTTAATATTCAATCTACCTTTCCAGCGGCTCTCCACCTCCTCCGTCGTGGTTGATTTTTGGAGTCCATATCTGGATTGAGAATTGACTTTTCATTAAAACCATCTAGGCGGCGCGAGTTGCCCGAATTTATGGTTTTGAGGTTCTGGTTTGTCGCTTTGTTGGATCTTTGGGATGCTAGGAGTAACTTGTTTGCCAACTCGGGTGGTCATGCGTTATGTCTGCTAGGTGTAGGATAGGTTTTATTTTATTTATACATTATGTGTGTGTTTTTTTTTTTAAGTTTGTTAGTCCATTTTTGTCTGGCTCTATTGTCCTTTATGGAGTTCAAGTCTCTTTTATGGAGTTTGTGCTTTGTAATGCCGGTTGTCTCCTTCAAGGAATTGTACCCCTTGAATTCGTTGAAATTTCAAGAGAGTAAGTCCAGTTTTCCTGGTTCCTTAGTGTTAGTCGACACTCCATTTGTATTCTTTTGAGTTTTTCAGTTATTTAAGTGTTTGCCGTTTTGAAAAAAAAAATCTAACTTTCCATTTTTATTTGTTTTTTTATTTATGGAAAGAATTCCATAAGTCATGAAATCCTCCAAAGTAACTAGTAGGTATCATCTCTCTCATCCGTTACCTAAATGTAATACTAGTATTCGACCTTGTGCATTTTGCACACACGTAAATAAAGTATTATAAGTTATTTTGTATGCATATAATATTAAAAATACAAGTTAGATAACGATAGTATGTTTTAAAATTTGATCATTGGATAAAGTAAATGGTACATAACTATTCAATTGAATATGAATCACTATAATGATTGTATAAAATGTATAAATAAGGTAATTATTATAATTTGAGGCATCATAACCAATCAATTAGCTAATAAAATATTAGATTTAATATTAATGTGATTTTAAGGTATTTTACTATGACATTAAAACAAAATAATTTATTTAAACAAAATTGCTTAATGATATAAAAAAAACTATAATATCGATTTTAAAATAATTAACTTGAGAAAAACATTTACAATATAATATATATATATATATACTGGCAGGGCATTTAATAAAACCCTCAGCATTTTCCCGCCCAAATGCATTTACAGCTCAATGTGGTAAGTTTTTATTTTTTTTTTTTCCGGAACGATAGAGATAATATATAAAAGCACAAAAGTGCAAAAGGAACAAAGTACAAGACCCCAACAGGGTAATTTAAAGGCCCCAACAGGGTAATGAGACAAGGGCCAACGGCCCAAATAAAAAACACACCTAAAAACAAACAGGAATAAAGACTGAGAGGACACGCACTAGGCGGCCTAGAGAACCCCAGAAACGAAAATAAAACGAAAATAAAAATCAGAACCACTGCACAATGCCTAGCCTAACTTCATTTCCGAACCAAACCAAAAAACGGATATGAGACGCAAACAACACGAACTAGACTACACACCAAGATCAAACACAAAGCAAAACGAGATTAAACAAAACAAACACCTACGAGAGCCCATCCCACAGCACAAAGCCACACCGAGTACAACCGTGGCAGAGTCGAGCCCAAAATCCCGAACCAGAAGCAGCAGAGACGCCTTACTGAATCGAGGATCCACGGGTTGGCCCAACCCTCGTCCAGACGAACAAACCCCACCGTCACCCGGAGAAACGACCTCCAGCCAATCAGACAGAAACACAGCCCGGCAGTTACCGACGACAATACCGACAACCACACCTCAAACCATAGCCCCGACCCAACAAACGCCGATGGCCCCCCCACCTACACTCAGCATCATACCTGCAGATGCCAACTCCCCAAGGCTCGAGCAGAGCAGCTCAGCCATACAACCCAAAAATAGCAGGCATCCACACCACCAAATCATACTTGAAGACGCCGGCGACCACTGAAAAAGGACGGGGTGGAGAAAGGGATCCGGATGAAGCAATTGACCGGATCCCTTTCTCCACCCCAAACCCTAACTCAGATTTTGGGGTCGCAGCCCCCTCCAAGAGAGCACCGGAGGGCCACCGAAATGGACAATACCGGAGGAGAACCGACCACCCCGCACCTCACGTCTGACACCAAAGATGGACGCCGGAACAACAGGGACGACCGACTCCCCGGCGAAAAAGCTCCCCCTCCCCCGTGCGACACTACTCTCGGAAAAGGCTGCGAGGCTTAGGGGAGCCACCACCTGCACACGCCGCGCCCAACTGGGGAAGGCGACGGTAGATCGATGGAGCCCGCGCGAGAGATAGGATAAGGCGACGAGAATCAGCGAGATTTTTTATCTTTTCCTACTATCTCATCCTTTCGGTAAGTTTTTATTACTTTATCAATAAGGTAACATTTTTATTGTTATTACTAATTGTTATTAAATATTATAGCATTTTTGTATTTGTTTGTTATACATAGTAGCATCTTCTTGATTTTTCAAAGCGTTTCCATCTTTTATTTTTTTTTTATTATTTTTTTTTTTGTAACCTCTATTAAAAAGAAATTAAAATTGAAAAAATAATAATAATATTCTTAACAAATTAAATTAAATTTTTTATAATTTTAATATTATATGCACACAAATAACTTATAATATTTTATTTATATCTGTGCAAATGCACATGATCATATACTAGTTTTTTTTATGACAAATGTATTTTCCCCATGCTTTAAAAATCATTGCATAATCAGTACACTAACATTCAAACAATGTTTTGAAACTGGCCCGGAGATTGAACTGGTCTCCGTATCACTGATCAATTATTGAAATAGGTAATTAATAAGATTGATGTGTTCGTTGTGATACTTCACAATAATCCCCTTAAATAATTTATTTTCTAAATCCAATTCAAACATCTTGTAGTGTTGCTTGTGGCCATCAGATACCATTGATATATTCATTAAAATCAGTGTTGGAAACCCATTGGGACAAAATTCAACCAAGAAAAAAAAAAGTACAAAGCGTGTTCCATACATATTTCATTCATCATAATGTTTATTCATGATTTGTACGAATATCATATAGATTATCTATTACTCACTAGTTTCCAGCTACTGATGGTATCATATCATGCCTTATGCAACTTTCAGTCTCAAACTCATTGTCATTATACAAAAAATCTCTTATACACAGTTCATAATATTTGAATAGCAATTGCCTTATCAAATATCTTGATTAGGGAAAACCATATGGGACAAAAAACCTCAATCAAGATAACAATCTTTCATTATATGCTCTAATAATATCTCCATAGAATCTTATATATTCCGACTTCAATTCTTTACCAAAATCTCAGAACTATTCTTTTATATCAATATATATTTCCACAATGATAATATAGATAAATTTCAATATCCTTAAGATTAATTGACTTCAATATTCTCAGCTGTTTTGGATCTCGCTACTATCATTTATAATGTTATACGGTTATGTGGCATCACTGAAAAAAGCGAGCTCCAGTATTATGCAGCTTGGGCAATGTGGAAAACTTTGTTGGGATCGAATGATTTGCTGGAAACCGCCGGGACTGGAGTGGATAAAGTGTAATTCGGATAGCGCTTTCAACTCTTCTACAGGTATGGCAAGTGCGGGTAGTTTGCTTC
>CACSLK010012233.1:1435167-1446022 GCA_902706635.1 Striga hermonthica
TATGAAGTGTTATGTGCATATAATATGTGCAGATATCTTACCATTCCCTCTCTGTTCCGTTTTCCTAATTGTTGGTCTTTTGGCTTGTAATGTTTTTATTTTCAGCTTATCGATGAGATTTGGTCTCGCAATCGCTTGCCTGTTATAGTTGGTGGAACAAATTACTATATCCAGGTAAGGTGTTGTATTAGTTTATTGATGCAATAAATTTCATTAAATTTCTGCTAGTTGTAGCTTTCTGTTGGACCAGTGGGGAGCCATGGAAGTCTGAACGGCACTGTGCGGTTCTTTCTTCTTTGAAGCTCGTACAATTCTTTTCAATTGCATTTTTTTTGTGATTCATCGAGTTTATCTCAGCAGATAAAATACCATTGCCATTTTGTCAGGCTCTTGTTAGTCGGTTCCTATTGGATGATCATGCAGAAAATCTCGAAGAAAATTTCTCACCAGATTTTCCTGGTAAAAATGGAAAAACGAAAAGAAAATTACAGTTTTTTTTTTGAGATGTTTTGAGTTGATGGTAGGTCAGCTGCAAGAATAACATGTTTCCAATCTATATAGTGGATAATGAGGAAGTCGATTTTCAACTTGGGCCGTCAAACGAAAATTGTGATTACACTTATAGTCGTCTGAAAGACCTTGATCCTGTGGCAGCTAACAGAATTCACCCGAATGATCAAAGGAAGGTGAGATTATACTTGGACTCTCATATTTTGTTTTTTGTTGTTATTTTATTTATTTATTTATTTATTTTTTGGGTACTGTAATTTCCTTCACTTTTGTCTCCACCTGTCATACTAAATACAGATGGAAAAAGATTAGTAATCAGGTCACTATTAGGCACAACATTTAATTTGCTTTTAACTCTGAAACTGGCTCCTTAAGGCATGATATTGTCTTGTAACTTTAGTTCAGAGTTCGTGTGCCGGCTTTATAAATTAGTCTACCATGCATATGTGTAGCCAGCTTTCATATAGGTGCCTATGGCTTACCTTAACTGCTGGGCTACATACACACACACATGTTCAATTGACAAAAATAAAAAGTATCTGATTTTACAATAAAGAAGAAAAAATTCCCACCCACCCATGGTAATTGAAAATGGGAATGCTTCCTTGATAAAAATGCCCTTTACCACAGGACTAAAGCTGATCACTGCTTCTATATCAAAGTACTGTTTAGCAAAACCAAAATTGCTTTTTAACATGATGATTTATTTTATTCTTTTTTCTAATGACCTGCAGATCAACCAATACCTTAGCTTATATTCACGTCTGGGTGTACTTCCAAGCAAGCTTTTCCAAGAAGATGCAATGCAGGTTTGTTCAACCTTGTATTTTATTTCCTTTTAGTCAACCCCACTGGGACCCCCGCACGCGCGCTCTTGCTACATGTATCTATCTATATATACATATAATTTTATGATGAATTCCAGTCATATCTTTATTTACACTCATGCTTTGAGACAAAGCATGACACATGATGAGTAATAAACGTCTAGGACCAGCAGCATGGTGAATGCTAAATTTGAATCTTTTAAAATTGCATTTGTTTCCATTTTTCAAACCCCACCTTCACTAACACTAAAGTAGGATTTGTTTTTTTCTTTCCTTCATTTTCTTTTGAGGAATTAGGCTAAAGCATGGTAATTTTGTATATTCAATGCACTTTACGTAATGTTACCCTTAACTAGTCTGGACAGATGCTATTATTATTTAACAAACAAGGTAGCTATTATTGTACTAAATAGATAGCATCTACTGGATCATATCATTTTCGTGTAATTTTTGGTACTATGACATGGCAGGGCAGGATTGGGGCCGAGCTGATAATTTAAGATACTACTGCTGTTTTATATGTTTGGATGCATCTCTACCGGAACTGGATCAGTATGTGAATCGAAGAGTTGACCAAATGGTGTCCACTGGTCTACTTGAAGAAGTTCGTGATATTTACAATCTTGATGCTGATTATACACGAGGGCTTAGGCAGGCGATTGGTGTCCGGGAATTTGATGAGTTTTTAAGATATTGGAATAGTGAATGTCTACGACAGTCGTCTGAATGTTTGGGAGTTTCTAAACACAATATGCTTCAGGTTTTGGATTCCAGTAGTGAGGACCAATTGAAGATCACCTTGGTAGAAGCTATTGAGAGAGTGAAATTGAATACGAGAAGACTTATTCGTCGCCAAGTAAGCAACACTCCTGCTTGAGCTTTCTTTTCTCTTTCATGAATGACTTGTAGGAATAACTACAAAACATACTCTGGGTTTCTGTTTCATTACACATATAATTTAGAGGAATTCCAGAATTGCCAAAGAAACCTTTAGTTTTGATTATTTGTTACTTGTTAGTTTATAAGTTTCAAGAGGTGACTGATAGTTCTTGATATGTAGGGATGCTTAATGCTTTCTTAGATAAAATATTAAGCTCCTAGTTTGCCCTCATTTAATTTGTATGTCTATCAGTGACATAGAATTGCAAAATTGCAACAATATTGACCTTGAGTGAATATAGGGAATATCTCATGAATGTTACTTTCCCAAACTATTGATATTTTTGTGAACCCTAAACAGTGAAGAGGCCTATCTTTGTGAAATGGACTACTCTATACAAAGCTATTGCTGATATTTTTGTGCTCTTCAACAGAAACGAAGGTTTAGTCGACTTCAAATGCTGTTTGGATGGGATATAAGTTTTGTCGATGTCACGAGTTTCCTGCAATGTATGTTTATCTCTTCCTTTCTTAGCATATCAAAACACCATAAATATTGTTTCCTCTTTACTTATTTCAGACTTTCAGTAGTTTAATGATGAGACGGAGTGTGTACAGGTTTTTCAGACGATCTATGGGCTGCAGATGTGTTGGAACCGTCGGCTTATATAATCAAATCTTTCCTTGATAAAGATGTCAAATTCAATATTACCAAGCCAAATTCCCGAGAGATAAAAGTAAAACGAGACCTCTGGACTCAATACGTTTGTCAGGTTAGTTGTAGGCTTGTAGCACACTCTATTACACACTTGACGTGTAACGTAATTACAAAAAGGCCATAATCTTTCAAAATTTTGCAAGTATCCCTTCCATGACTTAGTACTTCAGGAACCGCACTGATTAAAGTGGGAAACTTTATATCTCATACTTCTGTGTGTTTTTTATAACTTTGACAGATTGACCGCGGATTTGCCTCTGAGTAGATCCTAGTAGGTTTTGCAATAATTGCAATAACATAAGTAGAACACTAGAAGGTGCAGATGGGTTCACCTTGCTTGCCACAAAAACTTACCCTTTGTGTAATTTGTTTCTAGGCATGTGGTAATAAGGAGCTTCGAGGTGCACATGAATGGGAACAACATAACAAGGGGCGCTGCCATCGTAAACGAATATCAAAGTTGAGAAAGTCGGGCAAATTTTCGGATTTGAGCCAAAACAATTTTTCTGATTAATATATATATTTTATTTTTCTTTTGAGGAATGCTCATTTCTCTAGTTGAATGTGTAATTTGTGAAGTGCTTCATCTGTATCCCTTCTTGCCTGACATATTTTAGTACTAAAACGAATTGTACTCGGTTTTTTTCCAGTGGTCATTGGCCAGCTACTCCCCTTGTGTTTATGTGTGTCTTGTTTGATTCATATTTTACATGTAGGTCTTTGAAGTTAAAGTTCCCATTAGATGGATATCCTGTGACATGAATTATTGGATTAAACAAATTCTCGTTGTATTAGCTACTAGCTATTATTCAAGGGAGACGAATGGCTAAAAACAGTATCTCTATACTATTTTTTTTTTTATACAAAGAAGGAGGCCAATGGCCCGGAACTACGAACTTAGTACTCGTCGGGGGTAGGCCACTCCACGTGCGTCATGGTCGAGCCAATCCCCTAACCCACGAGGAGGTGACGATATTATTTGCAAGCCTAGCGGCTCAGAGGCTGCTAAATCCGCCAAACAGTCCGCTGCAAAATTCGCCTCTCGATGCACATGCTTAGTCTGTAGGCTCCAGTTTTTGCTCAGCAAGCTTCTAATCGCTCGAACTAGAGAGTCGTGGACGCCAAAATACCTCTTGGGGCCCAAGATCATTCGCGATACACATTGACTATCCACCTCCGCGACCACCTTTTTGAAACCTCTATCCCATGCCAACTGGATGCCTTGAAATAAACCCCACAGCTCAGCCCCGGTAACGGTTCCAATTCCCACATTCATAAAAAAACCCCACAATCCAACGACCGAACTCGTCCCGAACTAACCCCCCGGAGCTGCAAAAACCAGTAGTACGGTCAACGGACCCGTCACTATTTACCTTGACCCATCTCGGATCCGGTCGGTGCCAATGTATCAACCGTAACGTGTGCACCGCCGCGCCGGCCCGTGCATAAGCCGCCATCGCTTTCATGTAGTTCTCCGTACGACGAAGGATGTCGAGGCATCGCGACTCGCAGCTCAGATTATGGTGATTAAAGACGCATTCATTGCGCCACTTCCAAGCATTCCAGACGGCAAACGCAAAGGTGCTGGGCTAAGTCGTGGAGCGTCCCAATCTCACTGACCCTAAATTCGACCAAAACCACTCATTAAGGTTCTGGAGAAAAAAAAAAACCACAACAGTACCAGGTGGAAGAAGCCTCTGCCACATGCACTTAGTGATTGGGCAATCACGTAGCATGTGCATTGTCGTTTCTGGAATCCCACAGATTTCACAGTCCTGTGAATCCGCCATGTGCCGCCGTGCTCGCTCGCAGTTAGTCAAAATCCGGTCCTTCGCTACCAGCCAAAGAAACGTCCGAACCCGTTGCAGCACCGGTGCTTTCCAAATCAACTTCCACAGCGGGCGGGCCGGATCTCTCTCATTTTTAGCTAAGGCCGAGTAAGCCGTTCTCGTAGAGAAGTTACCCTCATGAGACGGTCCCCACATAAGCCTGTCATCTCCGGCCGTGGCCCTCGGTGGCATTATCCCGGCAATGTGAATGATGATAGCAGAGGGGAGAACCCCATGAAACACATCCCAATTCCAATTACCACTAGCGTCAACGAACTCAGCGACTTGCAAATGGAGTGTATGCTCCGGCGGCCGCTGCAATGCGTGTGAAATAAGTGGGCCCAACATGCCCACCCACGGGTCTAGCCAAAAGCGCACTGTCTCACCATCGCCAATCTGCCATCGAACTTCCTTCACAATATCCGGCCAAACCTTGCAAAGCGCTTGAAGGAGCGGTGATCCTTGGCGATGTCGTGGTTTGTCCAGCCTATTCTGGTTTGTTAGGCCATATTTAGCATACATGAGCCGAGCCCAAAGAGAGTTACTTCTCGATAGAAGTCCCCACCCTAACTTCATCAGCAGGGCATGATTCATCTTTTGCGAATTCTTCAAACCCAAGCTACCCTCGTTCTTGGGCTTACAGACATCCTTCCATGCGACCAAATGAACTTTTCTCTTCTCTGCCGAACCACCCCAGACGAAAGCCCGACACCGCCGATCAAGGTCATCAGTGATGACGTGGGGTAGATGAGTAGCCTGCATGGTGTAATAAGGCAAAGCACTAAGCACGGACTGGGATAGCGTAACACGTCCTGCCATTGACAATGATTTCATACGCCACCCAGCTAATCGCGCCTCCGCTTTGTCCAGAATGTGAGAGAACGTCGACTTGGTCACTCGATCGTGGATAACCGGCACTCCAAGGTACTTCCCTAAATTGTCCGTGCGCTGAAACTGAAGGAAATCTGCCAAATGGCTTTGTTCATCAGGCCTAACATTACGCGAAAAGAAAACTTGAGTCTTCTCCGAGCTAACTTTCAGTCCCGACAAGTTACAAAAGTACCCTAGAATACGTTTCAGGGACATCGCATGTACCTCCGACGCTTACATGAATAAAAGAAGATCATCCGCGAACATCAAAAACGACATGGCAACAACCCCTCTCCCCACGGATATCGGTCTCCACGACTGCCCTTCAACCGCTTTGTCAATAATCTGCGCCAGTCGCTCCATGCACAACACGAACATGTAAGGTGACATAGGGTCACATTGCCGGACACCTCTGGTGGGCTGAAATTCCTCCCCAAATGACCCATTCCACGATAACCGCATTGAGGCCGACCGCACACAGGCCATGATCGCGTTAATCAGAACATCTGGATAGCCGGCTAGCCGCAAAGTTTCGTCAATGAAGTCCCACCTAAGAAAGTCGTAAGCCTTCTCAAGATCGACTTTGATGAACATGTATCCCTCGCACCTTGCTTCCTCCGCATGGAGTGGATTAGTTCGTGGGCCATGACAATATTATCGATAATTTGGCGACCCGGGACAAAGCTAGCTTGGGCCGGATGGATTAATTCAGGGAGCGAGGTCTTCATACGGTTCACCAGTACCTTCCTAAAGAGCATATAAATAACGTTGAGTAAGCTGATGGGTCTAAACTGCTTAAGAGTAGTAGCATTATCGATTTTGGGGATTAAGACAATTAAGGTTTGGTTCACTTCTGCTGGGACTACACCATCTCGCCACATTTGACGAATAAAGTCCCGCACCGAGGGCCCCACAATGTCCCAGTTTTTCTTGTAGAATAGGGCATTTAACCCATCTATCCCTGGGGCTTTTAAAGCCTCCATGCTTTGCAGGGCCGAGAAGATTTCCCTATCCGTCACCTCATCCTTCATAGCCTGCACCATCGCCTCATCACAACGTGGAAACAAATTAGGAAGAACCCCTGTCCTCTCGGGTTCAGATCCGCCGGTGTAAATTGCCCGAAAAAAAGCCATAGCAAGAGAACGAAGAGCTTGTTGGTCCGTCACAAGATTTCCCTCACTATCTAGCAACTCCGTAATCCGCCCTCGCCTTCGTCAGAATTTAATCTGTCGATGGAAGTAGGAGGTATTCCTATTGCCCAAGTGCATCAAGTCCCTCGTCGACTTTTGGAGAAGTAGTAACTCAACCTGAAGAATGACATCATCTAGCTCTTCGTGTAGTTGATTCTCGAGTGCCACAAAACTTTCCTTAAAATAGAATTGTCGGCATCTCTGGATACCACCAATCCGAGCAAGGAGACGTTTCTTACGGTGGAAAATATTGCCAAAGACCGTGTAATTCCACTCCGTAGCCGCTGCTGCAAACTGTTTGGCTGCTTCGGAAAAATCCATATTGGTTTGCCATTTGTCTCGTAACATACTCGAAAATTCTGGGTGAAGAAGCCAAGATGCAAGGAAGCAAAACGGCTTCTCCCCCTGCACTTCGAGTCTTTGTCCACCAACTCTCACCAATAAAGATGAGTGATCAGATTGAATGCGCGGGAGAAGCCGGACTTTTCTCATCTCGAACTTCTCAATCCAGCCAATATTAGCCACAAACCGATCCAACCTCTCCATAATCCGTCCATGCGGCCCTTCCCGAACCCACGTAAAAAGATGACCATCAGTCGCCACCTCTTGGATGCCATTAGCGAACATCCAATCCATAAAATCTGTGCTGGTGTTACAGTGATGAGGTGAACCTCCCCTTCTTCTCCGAGTGGTGGAGCAAGCAGTTGAAATCTCCCCCGATAAGCCATGGCTCCTCAATCCCCGATGCAAGCTCCTCCAACACGGGCCAAAACCGTCGCCGAATTACAGGATTAGGGCTAGCATAAATAAACGAGATTAGACATTCCTCGCCACATTTGCTAGCCCGTACATGCACCACTTGGCGAGAGTAGTGCAGAACCTCAAGATTTACACACTCCCTCCAGAGCACCCAGATACCGCCTGAAAACCCCTGGGCTTCAATCTGAAAGAAATTCTCAAACTTGTTGTAACGAACAAAGTTATCGGCCGATGCCCTACTAATGCGAGGTTCAAAAAGAGCGATGACATCCGGCTTGTGCTGACGAACCAAAGTTGAGAAGGCACCCCGAAACTCAGGCGAACCTGCTCCTTGCACATTCCAAGTTATAACATTCATGGGAAACCGTGATAAAGGTGAGGAGGATCACTCCTAATCGAGCCCAGGGGCGGAGCCACCCTAAGGCTAGGGTGGGCTCCAGCCCCATGTAATTTTTTTGCTAATCTTATTTTTGATAATTTTAGTTTTAAAAAAAAAAAAATTATAGATAGCCTCATTAGTCCCATATAATTTTTTTATGTAGCCCAATTAATTTTGGGTTGAATGCCTCAAGAATATTTCCAGGTTAGAATTTTTTATCTAACGACAATGGTGGAAAAATGATGATTGTAGTGGCGAAAAAGATAATCGTTTATGGTCAAATGACAATTGTGACCTTATTAAATTTAGCAGTTGAGTTTATAATGTGGCCCAACACACTCTTGCCTTTTAAATTTTTAATTGGTTGACTTGATAAATATCAAATGAACTGTTTAGGTTTGACACAAACTTCTCCAACGGGCTATTTAGTTGGGTTCTCATTCCACAGTCCGTTATCCATTTTCATTTTCTTATTTATTTATTTATTTGTTGATTTCGCCTTCAATAATTAATTCATCATCATTTCTTAGACAAAGAAAAAACTCGTTCAGAGTTGATTGCAAATATGTTCGACTCTATTTGTTTGATCGATAAGTTCGATTAGCTATTTGAGTTTGACTTGTTTAAATATATAAGCGATTCGAGATTCAGTTTTCCAAATTCATTATGTTAACATATAATTTGTTTCAAATCAAAACCAAAAACCGGTTACAGGTCGAAACAGTTGAGACCGGGCCGAGAGTTGGAGGACCCTGAACCGGCACGAACATATGTACCGGTCGGTTCATTGAACTGTCGGTTATTGGTCGTCCGATTCATTAAAAAAATATTATTTTTTTAAAAAAAAGGTCGAACCTCAGGTTCCGGTTCCAGTTCGAAACTGAAACTGCATGTTCAAAATGTATAAACTATAAGTATTTTACATGAACCGAACTGGTCAAAATCACGGGCCGGTTCAAGACCCAGGGTCAACGGGCCGGTTTGTATCAGTTTGGGCTGAACCGACAGGCTGGGTCGGCCCATGACCATGTTTACAAAGTTCCAATAATAACTACAATAATATACAGCCCCTGGTTAAAAAATTTCCTAGCTACGCCCCTGATCGAGCCGCTAAATATGCGTGCTCACTACCTGCTGGCTGCACATGGGATGGTGCAGGTCATCCATAATGACTTCCGGGCCAGGTGATGTGTTCCGATCTTCTAGCCAAGGCTCCTGGAGGTGCACGTCGTGTCCCCGTCTTCCATGACAGCATCACCGGCTCTATCCAAACCAATAGACGGAGAAAGATTAGAAGGGCGAGATGGGTGACGCAGACGAAAGCACAACGAGAGAAGCAAAGATAATCGAACGATAAAAGTTTTTTTTTTTCTTCAATCTGCCTGCTACTGCTGGCATACATCGGTTTTAAAGAAAAAGAGCAAGAGTCCTACTACAATCAAACTCTCCCAAAATAATCAAGAGATAAGTAGGAAAATTATTAAATAGCTACTTATTTATTTAAAATAAAAGAAGAGATAATAATAATAATAGAAATAATCCCAAAACAGCTTAGACGAGAGGCGCCAAACGATCATTTCGGTCAAGAAATGCGAGTGCAATCACGTTCTCATCATCCTCCCCCGGTTGGGAAGGATTCGTCCTCGAATCCTGCAAAATCTTGTCCTCAGAATTGTCCCCAAGGAAAGGAACGAGGTGCTTGACGTTGAAAACATCGGATGTACGGACATGCGACGACAAACGGAGGTGATACGGATTCGGATTAATCTTCTCAACAATCTCGACCGGGCCAATTTTTCGAGCAGATAATTTGTTATACTCATGAGCCGAAAAACGGTCTTTAGTCAAGACTGCCCACACAAAATCGCCAACCTCGAACTCCACATGGCGGCGGCGTACATCGGCCTTCCGCTTGTAAGCGGCGGTGGAGGCCTCCAACGTGGCCTTTGTCACCTCGTGCATGCGCCTCAAAGCCGAAATAAAATCCTCGGCACGACGGTCAATAGAAGCAGACGCCGGCAAAGCGACCAAATCGGCCGGACCCCGAGGCTCGACCGCGTACACGATCTGGAAAGGGGACAGACGCGTAGACCGATTCACAGCCGAATTGTGAGCAAACTCGGCCTGACTGAGGCGCTGTGTTGTAAATATTTTCCGGAGTAGAATCGAAAGATTCGGACACCGGGTCGTGTCTCACGAGGAAGGTCAGCCGGAATATAATGTACGATTATTCAAACACGAAAAGAAATAAAATACCTAAACATACTAATTCAAATTATTGGGTTTGATTTAATTATCTACTAACATGAAAATTTAAATGAAGCAATAAAAATAACGAGCAAAAACGAAGAACAAATAGGATTTAACGAGCTAGGGAGTCGGGGATATCCGTTTTGGTCCGAAAATGCAATTGATGGGCAAGAGATTATTCGGTTAAATGATTTGAATAACCTATCGTTCAAGTTTTCATTCTCAATAATTGTTCGTAACAAGAGAACAAGCTCAAACGACAAATTAATAATTCAATTAACGCCTAGGCAATACAGCTATGAACAAGCCTAGTTCATACGAGCTTATTTCGACCGACTCATCCCCTTACGGTTCTAAGAGTCGATTAACTTAGACTAGAAGATGATTAATCAACTAGTCCGTTTAGAATTAACAACTTCAATCAAGAATAAATCGAACTCAATTGAAGTCAATTGGAAATTGAAGTGTCACCCTTCAATAATCCTCAATATTCAAATATGATAATTGAAAAACCCTATCAAAAGCTCGACTCATACAAATTGAACAATCTCAAGCCCGACAATCACGAACGAATTAAAACATCAATCCCCTAATCCCTAGCATATTGATTTAGCTATTCATAATCGAATTAACGGTCAAAATCA
>CACSLK010012233.1:1497301-1508165 GCA_902706635.1 Striga hermonthica
TATTGTTATTATTTACGATGTTTTACATTAGTATGAGTTTCCACGGAGCACAGTGCCTAGTGCTCACGCCCCAGTTTTATCTTATTTTTCAGGTCAGCAGGTCGGGCCGGCGGTGTGACATGACGAGAGCAGCTCGGGACATTCAGGACATTTGTTTATATGTTTTTGGACTGTATAACTAATATTTTACGCTTCCGCATACTTTTGACTATCTTTTGACGATGGTTGATGATTTTGACGATTTTATCATATTATGATAAACTTTTCAGAAAATAAAGTTTTAAATAACCGGACGTTTTTAATAAGTTAAAACAACGGTTTTTCTAAAGTTAAGTAAAGATTTTCACGGTAGCACCCCAAATCAGTTTCGCAAAGTAAAAATGTTTTAGTTTTCACAGACTTTGCGAATAAATGCGCTACTCTGATTTATTTAGTAAGGTGGGGTGTTACACAACCTGATCCAACAAATCCTAATTCAATAAAAACAGACCCAACCATAATTAAATAAAACACACACACACACACATAGAGAGGATCTTCGCTTCTCCCCCTGGCTTACACTCTCGAGCTTCTTGACAACAATTGTTGCCAAGTCGGGTAGGGTCCTCTTGAAATCTGAACCGAATCAGAAGGCGACTGAGTTCCCCTAACCTTTTGCAAACTCTTGTGAACTCCTGACCGCCATCTTCCATTTTCTACACACCATAACCATTATCACCGCAGGCATGGAAGCTGCAAATGTAACCGAGAGTCCAGCAATAAATGCAATAATATGTACAAAGACAAGCTCAACAAGAAAGAAACAAAATTAAAACATGAAGTACCTAACCTGACTACATAAAAGATGCAATATTTTCAGTTACTCAGAAATCAAGTGTCCAAAGATAATGATTGTAAGCAGCCTCCGCGACCCTCTCCGTCATCATTCGCCGCCTCTAAGACCCTAAAAGCCGCCTGCTTCGCCGCCTCCGCACGTCGACTCCGTCGTCCGATCCGCTCCGTCCGCCCGCTGACAAGTTTTGTGACCTTCGCCCAATGTTTTCCGTTCTCCGTGTGCGCCCAGAGGATGAACTCGTCCTACTCCGCCGTTAATGGCCGGTACTCCACCACCAACAAGAGATGGTTGCACCACAGGAGGCTGCACGATTTCCCCGATATCCCTGAAATCGACTGGCTACCAGCGACCAATTCTTCACGCCGTGGCTATAAACGAGCCTCCGCAGCACCTCGTTCTACTTCAGGCTCAACGACCCCTTGATGTAGCTCGGAGCTCCGTCCCCTGCCGACATTGGTCAACCGCCGGTGAAAACCCTAACCTTGCGTGTGTGGGATGGTTGGTTGTGAAGTGATTGGTCGGTCATTTCAGAACTTTGCATAACATCGTGGGTAAGAAAAAAGTTATGAAATGAATTTGAGCTGGATTGCGTTTAGAGAAAACTGATGGGGAAGAATTTGTGGACTATTCATAAGTGAAGGAGAAGAAGTGACGTGATTCTTGGATGGTGTGAGGGAGCCTTCGGATAGAAGCCACAATCCGCAGTTCCTGAATTCACCATAATACCCCCTAAAAGAATACAAAAGCAGGGTCATTTAGGACAATGCAATTGAAATCAGCAGCATACGACGCCGTTTTCTCGTGCTAAAAAAAAGAATGGGAAAAGCTTAAAAGGGACAAACAAAAAGGGATGGAGAGCGCCACGTGGACGCCAAGAGCTTCATCTAAAATACCACAAACATGCCACGTGTCGTGCAAATATGGACTTCCATCTTTTCTTATAAGAATAAGAGGTATATATATATATATATATATATATACTAGATAACCCCATGTAAAGCTACAGTAAAAATTTGTCATAAGTTGTTGCAGCTTCGTATGTTACAGTTGTTCACATATATTTTGTTTTTTTTTATTTTAATGAAAATGTTTTTCTGAAAGCCAGTACGTGCGCATGCATCCCCAAACTGAAATCGTAGTCAAAGCTATCTGCTTACGATTTTGTCTATTGATTCATAAACACAATACTCATGATTTTTTTATCCATCTCACAATTGCCAAGTGTGCTCCTCCTGTGGCTATTTTCAATTGAGAAGGATGACATTGAACTGAATATTCTCTTCAATACAAAACTAATTAACAATTTGCATTTAAAAAATTCAAAAACAGTATCTTTCAATAAAAAAAATAAAATAAATTGAAAGATTCGATGTAATTTATATGTAGAGAGGATTGAAGAAACAATGTAAGAACACGGTTGTCTCTTAGTTTATCTTAAGAGTTAAGGAAACCCATTTAAACGTTTTTTTATCGAAATTTTTAAATATTTTATTTTTTTGAAAAAAAGGTAAACTAAGTAGTGAAGAATTGAGCCGAAAGAAAAGGAATAGGAAGTAGTAAGAAAAAAAAAAAGAAAGAAAAACAGAAAATAGGAAGTAGTAAGAACAATAAGTGCCATTGTTACTGAATTTCAGACTCCCACCACAAAAAAATAGCTTATCATAGTGAAATATAGCTCTGGATCAAACAACCTAAAACATAGAATTTATTACTTTACAGCAATAAGAAAAAAGGTCTTGCCTCTATCACCAGCTAATAACGAACAAGCATAAAATATTTACAACACATAGTTCCCTCAGTATAACCCAAATCAAAGCCATAAACTATCCGTCAACATAAAAATATAAGAAAGTGCTTAATATCTAAACATCATGACAAACAATCCAATATTGAGAACATGTTTATGTTAAACGGAAAAAGTAATGAGCCCCGCAAAATTTCATACGTTCATATTCCACAAAACCAACCCCCTTGGAAGATGAAAGTGCACTGCTCTGTTTCTTGCACTTTAAGTAGTCTAAAAGATTTTAACTTCCTAAGGATGTTCTACATGTATATAGTAAGTAATTAAGTAGTTTAAAAAATAGAAGTAGAAAAACAATACATCGATCTTCACAAAAATATTTGTTATTAGTTATGTATAAGTCGATAAACAAGTTAAAGTTTAGCTTATAATTACTATATTTTCCAAAAAGTATTAAAATGAGATATAAAACATTTACATATATAGAGTACCTGCAATTGTATAAAACAAATAATTGCACATAAAATCCAGATAAACAAATCTAAGTCAATTGTACAATTTATCTTATAATTAAATACACTTATAATAATCCGGTATCTAGTATGATCTTGTTCAATTTCCTTTCCGACAAGTAATTGGACATACCTTTAATTATTTTACCTACATTCAAGCAACAACAACTTTTAATGAATTTAAGCGTCGATAAGATCGACAGGAATTGATGATGTATCCTAAAATACTTTTAGCAGTCCGACTGGACATTACACCTTGACCTGAGCATCTTCAGACTAAAGACGATGCCGACCCTGGTGTTGAATATGCTAAAATATTTAGCAAAGATTCGTAAAGAAAAAAAAGCATTTAGCAAAATACTGTAAAGTTAATAGATTTAAAAGTCATATCTAAGAATGGATTTAGTTAAGATGGTAGCAGAAAATTCAATCCTCCAAGTCCAAATCTCAATCCTCCGACTCCAAATCAAGTTTATGTTCAGATAACAAAACTAAAACTAATACATCTTATAAAAGTCCAATATGAATTTCAATAATTCAAGACCAAGAACAAAATTTCTCAACAAAATGATCCCTAGTTCGAAAAAACTTGCTCACCAACTCCATACGCGTCTTGAAGGGCACCAAGATATTGATGATATAACCATGTCTGGCTCACTCGGCTCCTCTTTCACGAACCTATTAGGTCTCATTTGGACGGGCTAAACTTTATCAAATACTCCCAGCACAGCACCTCCAGATCCCATCAGATCATTCAACACGGAGTTTTTTATTGTCTTATCTCCATGCTCGCAGAGTTCATTATCAGGAAGGTAACCATCCTCGAGAGTTCCTTCATATGATTCAAAATAAAGGATATCAACTGCCTTCGATACACTTTGATCTACTGATATATAGCACGTACAAATTACGAAACAAACAAACAAAATGTAACACATAGAAGTTGGCCTATTTGAAATCTGGCTCTTAAATACCCAAAGAATTGTCTTCAAATCAACCATACAACGTGTACATCCTAATTTTGCTGATACTACAAAACAAATAGGGAAAAAAGATCGAAAGCATGAGGCATAGAACTAAAGTAAAGGCATAAATAACTATATCTAGTTTTAGAAAAGCAACAAAATTTTACAATGAGTTACACACAAAGGTACGTAATGTATGCCATACTTAAAGTTCAAAGAAAATACCGTGGTCATACACATTACGGACGGGACTGAAGCGGCTCCAGCATCGGGAAATCCAGCTTCATGCCACTGTCGTGAATCTACTCGGGTAGACACCTACAACGTTAGCCTTTCACGATTATGTTGGTCGCAATTGAATTTTCGAGATGAGCAGACCAAGATTTCACTGCGAACGAAAATTAGGGCTTGCAGAGAAGATCGGGCCAAAAGGATATTTGGAATTTCACCTCAGACGAAGTTCTGTCGATCTAGCCTCTCTCTCTCTCTCTCTCTCTCTCTCTCTCTCTCTCTCTCTCTCTCTCTCTCTCTCTCAAGTTTATCAGACCGTGCAATGCTTGATGGAAAATAATGAATTAAAAAAATATAATATTTATATATATAACAGAGAAGCCCGGAATAGTTACAGTGAGAAGAAGCCTTTTCTATTGAATAGTCGGTTAATATCTTGAAACTTAAGGAGCTGACAAGCTGTATTTCTCATGTTGGTCCAGTTCAGTGCTTATTGTCTGGTCAATAAAAGTGTTACCTGTTATGAATAATTAAACATAATGCTTCCAGCAACTGCACCCAGTAAGTATCATAGAATTTTATAAAGGAAGATTAAGAGAGGCGTTCAGATACATAATTGTTTAGAATTTCCAGCTATAAAGTAAAAGCCACATAAAAAAATGTTTAAATAAAGAAGAAAAACAAGGTTAGTCAGTTGCTCCTAAAAGGCGAAGTCAAATTTTCAAGTCGAGCAAAGAAAAAGAAACATTAAAAACAAAGAGGTAGTTCCATTTAAAGTATCACAACTATGAACTATGTGGCTCTATTCTATATTCCCATTTCCTATATTTTTTCTACCCATTTCCTTTATGTACATGTGCACCTAATCAGAAGAGACTAAAAAAGTTATTTGTTCAGATAAAACTGCGGCATTACAAATTATTGTTCATCTAACTATTGTTGATATATCATCATATGAAAGGATGCACCAATTTCAGTGTCCCTGCTTACTGAATTTATTGATTCAAACTGTTTTTCTTATATGTCTTCAATATTATCCTATACGAAATCTAGGGCTAACTTTTCAACAATATAATATTACGAAATCTAGGGCTAACTTTTCAACAATATAATATTTCAACACCATAACTTCAGTTCATTGTGTTGAAATAAAAATTCTGATACAATCTCTGCAGAAGACCAGAGGAATTTGGTAAAATATCACCTTATGTTTGAGTCTGCAAAAGTACCATACATGTCTATGACCAAAACAGCAGAAACGACATATATTATAACTGAAAGTAAATAATTTTGTAAGAAAAGATATAATTTTTACAGGGAGATATAAGATATTAAAAGAAGCAAAACCACATTAAATGAAAGCAAAACCACCTAAAAGTACCCAAAAATCTTTAAAACCTAATGTTTTATGTAGGTAACGTTACTACTTAAAAAGGAGTAAGAAAAGAATGTGAATATATACAGGCTAATTTGACCCGACGCACATACACACATGTTTCAACGGCTTGGAACTATGTTCACATGGGTAGGTGAAATTAACCATGAACACATATTTAAGTAGTAAAAATACCTTTTATACAATGGCCTTGAGATTTTCCAAAGCGCGACATGAGAGTAGGTTTTCTTGATTTCATGATGAGAAATGCTATGATCTTTATTACCTGCAGGAGATGATAAATTTGGGACACTAAAGCTCTTTCTTACCATCCCAACTTCACCATTTTTATGATTATTAGTTAACATACTCGACTTTTTAATGCAAATGCGACTAAGTTTGAATTATATACATTTTACAACTCAACCACTATTTCTTTTAAAAGGGAGGAGTTTTGCAACTTCATCCGCACAGTGACGTAAAAGTCATTTTGAAGGAAGTGGTTTGACCTGGATTCATGAGGGAAAAAGACGGCAGTAGCCAAAATTCAAGGGGCACCGGGTTGCATACTTCATCTGAAATAGGAAAGCAGAAATAACTGTCTCCTTTAATTGATAATTTACTGAAAGGCAATTTTCACCCATTTTCAAAGTACCGTGATCGAGTATCCATTTTTTTGATCGAGCGCATGCATTATTGTTCTCCATCCCTTCCCCTAATGAACACAGGAAAATATAATTTAAGGGGTGTGCAGAACATGGTGTTGCGGCCTTCTATGGGTAAACACAGTCTTCATTTTGTAATTCAAAATATGCCACGAGTGTGCTGCGATGAATCTAATACGTATTTATTTGCAAAAGGAAATATATTATAGAGTAGATAATGCACCTGGTGACAATACATGTATCGTAGAGATTCTACGATAATGTTCTGCTGAGAGAGCAGTGTTGAGATTGCATACAGAACCATAACCTGCATTCATCTTGTGTGTTTACATTTTAACAATTAAAATAATTAACAGTGTGTGTGTGCACTAATTTATGAGACAAACAGAAGAAAAATTCACCAGAGGTGGAAGAAAGAACAATGAGCCAGCATTTTATGTCGGACATGCAGGGCTGAGAAGAAATGAACAGCTGCACAACTCGGATGTGAACCTAAAGCCATTATAGCAAACAAACCACATCAACACAAACACCAGTGTGTCTACGCACAAACGTTAAGGTCCTTCCACAAACCACATCACACCAAAAAAAAAAAAAAAGACACAAGATAATCATCTGACCCAATTGAACACCTTATCAGATCCCATTTCCAAAGCTCTAAATTTTCGCACAAACAAACAGATTGCAAAATCAAAACACGAACATTCGAAACAGATCTTAGAAATAACTAAAAAAGAAAACAAACTTTTATAGAAAACTAAAATTGGGAAAAAATATCGAAGGATACTGAAGAGGAGGCGCTCCCACCGTCCCAGCGAAGATGCCTTGGTGCTAACAGAAAGGTTATATAGAATTTCTTTCTACTCAATGACCAACAATTTATCTAGGATTTTCAAACTACTCTGCGCTCAACATGCGAAAGCATAAGCATATATAGGGTCCATATGGTAATTATCAAACAGGTGAAACACGCAACTTTTCAAAATAAACACATCTGTACTCGTTCGGAGCTTCAAATTTATTTCATCTCGACTCTTGCCAGAACTTTTGCTCAGTCTGTCCTATAATGAATGCCGAAGAGCACCTAAAGTAGGCATAAAGATCATTATAAAAAAGAAGAATGGTCCAATCCTCAAACAACAAATTAACACCAAATAATCCCAATATAATCTGTTAGAAGCCTCACTTGCAGAAACTTGTTGAGATTTGCTATCAATCTGCAAAATTATAGATTTGCTACTTAGAGAGTTGTCCTTTGTTAAGTCAACAACGATTGGAGCACGTGTGGCACCACCTTCACCAGTTGGCTGTAAAATTATGCAACAAACAATTGACGATTATATTTGCAGAAAATGAATGACAAAATCATTCAACAAAAGCCACACAAGCTCTCATCACTTACCAATACTGGATGTCCAATTAGGCTATTCAATACAGCAGACTTGCCTGCACCTTGTATAGATATTTCCCAGTGAGACGTTATTTTCAATTGCATAACAGGTAAAATGAGCAATGTAAAGATTTCAAAAAAAAAAAGATGTGTGCATTATTCTTTAATGCACATCTAAGTAAGTTGCTTATCGAAGTCAAAATTTCTCAAGCCACAAAGAAACCCATTTTGTTTTGGAATACAAAATGAGTTATAGAAATTAAGTTCAGCAAATTGGGAGCCCTGTTACCAGTTGCACCGCCGCGACATGCCTGAAACCCTCGATCTCGTCGCGAGGATTTCACATCTTCTAAGACCAGAAACGCCAATTTTTATATCCCTCGATCGAGAGTCATCCAACATCCAATATTCAATTTCCAATATATAAAATTAAAAAAGAACAATGAATTGGGAGATATCGGAACCCTTACTTTTCGTCGTACTATCAGTCGGCCCTTCATGAAAGCGAGTAAAATTTGAGGGTCATGGTTTGCACTTGTTGGCGATTTTTACGGTTGCAGAACTATGATGAAGTGGGGATGGCCGCGGCGCTCGATTGGTCTAGATCTGACCGGTGCTGCCCACAAAACGTCGTCAATCTTTTCATGAATCGGTCGTCTTCAAACCCATCTTCTCATGTCGAGTCGTGTAGGCCAGCCGTCGCAACACAGTCTCATTTCATTTTCTCTACTCAGAAAAACACATAATGGTATGCGTATGTGCTTGTTCTTGGTTTTCAAAGATCTGAAGATTAGGGGGAAGAGAGAAAGCGTGAGAAGCGGAGAAGCTGCGTACAATGACATAAAGTGAAATTGATGTCAATCACATTCTAGGTCTTCAGGCATGAGACTTGGTGTTATCCAACAACTTCATATGCTTAAGCTACTTATAACCCTCTCTCACCTTAGCGATTCCATATTTCAAGTTGAGCTTATGTGTCGGTATTCTAACAGTAGTGATAGGCAAGTGTAAATCCTTCTTGGGATCCATAGGTTTTGGAGGTGCTGCAAATACATTACAATCTCCATGAATCAAACTCTCAATCAAGAAAATCAATTAACAAGAAAAGAAAAAAAAAATCAATAATAATAACACACTCACATGTCATGGATGAATCTGTATATAGCACTGGGTGCACTCGTTTCCCACGCCCACGAAAGGAGGGATAATGAGAGCATGCTTATCAGCTGAAATATCATCATTCATACAAAAAACTCAAAATATCAATAACATTTTTCAATAAAAATTGAATCTTTCTTCCAAAAAAAAAAAGAAAAAAATCTACCTCATGGCCACAAGAAGAGGAATCTCAGGGTTGACAGGATACAACTCCGATTGATTTGTGATACCAGAAGCCAAATGTCCCATCAATTGGAATAACCAACTTATGAGAATTGATTGGGATCTCTCTTCTCGTTACCATTAATCTAACTCATATTCAAGATCTTCAAACTCATACTCGTCTTTATCCCCGTCCACCCACGGGCTGCCCTTGATGCGTCTGTACTTGGTCTTGCACTGTGGGCAAGCATGATTCCCTTCCCACCTCTCGTACTCGTAGCAAGGCCTGCAGACCGGGAAAGTGCACTCATTGCAGACCATAAATGGCTCGCCGTCCACAGTGAACTCCATCTCGTCCCCACAAATCTAGCAAATCTTGCTCGTTAATTCTTTCACCGAAGGCATCGGCCGACTGAGGAAATTGATTAATTGGCTGTGATAAGATAGACCCAGATCAAGAAATTAACAAATCTCCATTCGAACTCACTCTCACAGATTCAGAAGCTTTGTTTCTTGATTAAAAAAAAAAAACCCTTGATTCAGTGAGGTAAAAAGGAAATTACACGAATGATAGTGGTGCTGAAATCTAGAAAAAGGTTGAAAAAGGGAGGTTAGAGAAACTAAATCTGGACAAAATATGAGCAGCAGCAACAATTGAATTTTTCTTTTCTTCTTGAGAAAGAGAACTACAAATCTGAGACTGAAAATGTCGACACGAAAATGAAGCAATGCCTTAAGAAAATCAACGAAAAATCAGCATATTTTTACCAAAACAACACTAACAATTGCAACCAAAGCATTGATGCCAACTTAAAACTCTTCATACTTTATCTGTGCATTTTTTTTATTTATTTTTTTTTTTGGCAAAGAAGTTCAGTTTTCTCCATGAATAAAACTCCCAATCAAGAAAATCAATTAACAAGAAAAGAAAAGAAAAGAAATCAACAATAATAACACACTAACAGTTCATGGTGCCTCGTTTCCCACGACCTGCGAAAGGAGGGATATGAGAGAATGCTTATCAGCTGAAATAGTATCATCATTCATAAAAAATAAAACTCGAAATATCATTATCATTCTCAGGAGGAGCTTGAAATGAGCGGTCATCAGCATTGGAATCCTTATCACCCCTTGAAAGAAGAGTTAGGGCTTTGTGCGAGCTCGATCGGAGTTGCACGATTTTTCTTCTTAAAGTCTTTCACGATGAGGAGGGAGGCGGCGTCGATTGGATGGTCAGAGAAGGGTTTGACAGTGTCGACGGCGGCATGACTGAAGAGCTTGCCGCGGAAGTTGCCTGCGGTGGATGAGGGAGGCTATGGTTGGGCCAGAGAGGAGGATAATCTGATATTGTCGATCGCCACTTTTTTTTTCCTCTGGCAGAGAAGATAAAGGAGGGGTGGGTAAATGAAAAGACCGCCTCTTTTGGGGTGGGTTATTTTTTAAAAAAAAATATAAAAATATGTGGCAAAACATAAAAAAAAAAAAAAAAGAAATAATTGTGGAAAAAAAATCAAACGGACGGATTTTGAAAATCCGTGTTTCTAATTAAAATTTTTAACCGAAACACGGATTTTCAGAATCCGTTTTTGTTTTACATTTTATTTTATTTTTTTAAAATGAAAGTCGAAACTGTCGGTGGATTTTAATATTAATACTGGAAAACGCGGATTACCAAAATTCGTGTTACTTTAATAAAAAAAACAAAAACACGGATTATGAGAATCCGTGTTTTGGTCAATATAAAAAGCTGCATACTGCTCCCCCGACCACAAATCATTCATCCATCCCAATTTTTTTTTTCTGTTCGATTTTTGAAGGCAATTTAAA
>CACSLK010012233.1:1559805-1571799 GCA_902706635.1 Striga hermonthica
GAAGAAGGAGTCGAATAAGGTCAGCGAGCAACAGGTATTCATTCTTTGGTCGATCTCACAAGGCAAGCCGGTCACCATGTTGCAGTATCTGAAGGATTCACTCTTTGATGTACGGAACGACTCTCGTCGCGGTCCAAACTTGGGGCATGTGGTGGCACAGTTGGCCGAGTACTTCGGGGTTGATATTGAGGAACCGAAGATGCCCGCCAAGTACATTTCCCAGAAGGATCTCTCCCGTGACTTCCTCATAAATGACACCACCCCGCTCCCAGTCCACCAGCGTGACGGCTACAAAGCCTATTGTCGGGAAATGGGTCTTCCCTTGCCGAGCGACCAATCACAGCTAGCAGCCGGTACATCCAGCGGTCATACCCGAGCGACCTCTCCCGACGGAGCCGATGACTCAGATACCGAAGCACACCCCGATCACGTCACTTCTCAGCCTTCTCCGGCGATGTTTCACCACTCGGGTGCATCTTCACAGCAGATCCCCACTTGGTTCTCCACGTTCCAGACTCGGTATGAGGAGAACCAAGCTCGGTATGAGGAGAACCAGGCCCGGAATGATGAGCAGTATCGGGCCATCCACTCCGCAGTCGCGTCGCACAATGTGCGACTCGACTCGTATATAGAGCAGAATGATGCCCGCTGGACGTCCTTCGTGGCAACCTACGACGAGCGCTGGGCGGAGCAGCAGAGGGAGTGGAACGAGTTCAAGACGAGCAACGAGGCGCACTGGACAGCTCACGACAACCGCTGGGACACCTGGGAGGCGCAGCAGTACCAGCAACCACCACCGCACTGGACGTACGCATAGTGACTTGTCACTATGCTTTGTACGTTTTTCTTTCTCTTTCTCTTTTATTTTTATATAGTTTCCTTGTTTTCGAGTCAAGTTCATTATATGGTTTACTCTCCTTCACCGAGAATTGACAATGGCGATATTGTCCAGTTTTAAGTGTGGGGGAGTTTTACGTGCTTACGTGACTATGTGGTGGACTTAGTCTAGTTTTTGTTCTAGGTTGTTTTCATTTCATTTCTCTTGCATTTTGGGCCGGTTTAGTCTTTTTATTTTTAGAATTAATTGTTGTGTCTTTCTGAGCTTGGACTTTGGTGTATTGTAAGATTAGTTGATGATTGATTGGTTAAGTTAAGAAGTTGTGATTTTGAGAATGAGTAGCATATCTCAACTATTTTGCTTGGTTATTTCTGATGACATTATCTACCTTGTGAGGCTTGAGCCATACTCGTTTTCTTGAGAGATGTTTGGTTTGAAAATTATTCATCTAGGATTTGCCTTGAGTCTACTTTGAAATGAATCGATTGAATTTGTGAAACGTGAATATGATTGAGGCATTCCTTGTATTTTCTTCTCCTTTTCTTTTCTATGAATAACAATCACTAGTCACCCCCCTTGAGCCTTATATGTTTTTATTGTTAACCTCATGATGATGATATTGAGTTGTGGGTTGAGAATTGGAGGTGTTAGCTGATTGAACTGTGAATATGTTCTTTTGTTTTGTTAAAAAAAAAAGAGAGAGAGAAAAAGGGGAGCCAAATGGATTATACTCCTAGCGCTCGATCCACTAATTTAGCGGATTCGAGCCATGAGTACGGGAAATCGGTCTAGGAGACTCGAGCAGAAAACTAGAAGGTTAAACTTAGATAAGATGTCCAAATGGTTCTCGCAAAAAAAAAATAAAAAATAAATATAAAATAAAAAAAAATAAAAATAAAAAAAGGGATTGTTTGGGAAGTAGTTGATTTTGGAGTTCGTAGGAAAGAACCGGTTGGTGATTGACAACCGGAGGTGTTCACGATCACGGTTGAGTGACGGAATTGAGTTGAAGTTGTTTTTATCTAGCCACTTAGCCTATATGTATCCTACCGATCCAAAGAGCCTACGTTACAACCCGAAAAGTCCTCTTGATTCATCGTTTCACGTTTTTGATTGTTTTAGAGTAGAAGTTAGACGATTGGCAAATCTATGTATGATTGATTGATAACCAACTTGAGTGCACCTCTTTTATATTTGCAAAAGAAACTGAGTGAGGCATTTGATATATTTTCGTACTCGAGAGTCTTTGTCATTCGAAGTAACTGAGTTCATGGTTGATGTGTGTTCTCGTAATCATTTGAATTCTTCATGACTTGATTGATTGGTTTGAGATTAGTCTTGCTTGAACCGTGGTCCTTGCTCGTTTATTTGTTTTCTTTTGTTTTCTTTTCTTTTCTTTGTTCGGGACGAACAAAGGTCTTAGTGTGGGGGAGTTGTTTGTCCTGTTTTTGTTGCTATTTTCGTTGATATTTTGTGTGTCATTTCCCCCCGTTTTAGGTCTTTTCTTAGGAATTTCCGGCCCTCTTTGTCATTTCTTATGCTTTTTTCTTTATTTTGGTGTGTTTAGTATTTTCTGTGTTTTCGTTCCTATTTTTCTCTGTTTTTCGTGTTTGTACGGTGGTGCTATTTCAGGTTCTAGGTTGTCCGGATTGGAGAGCATTCAGTCGAGGAGGGAAGTATATTGTTCGAGCATCATTCTATGGACCCAAACATGCGAGGATCGAGTTTTCCAGATCGAGCAATACCCGACCGACATGGGTGAGCACGCAAACCGAAGAAAAATCCACAACTTTGACTTTCCAGGCCTTAGCGCCGCTAAGGTGCCTTAGCGCCGCTAAGGCCATAGAGGATAGCGGCGTTTCTAAGCTTAACGGGGCCAGAGAGGAGCAGCTAATGAGGCTTAGCGGCGCTATGGAACCTTAGCGCCGCTATGGTGGCTTAGCGGCGCTAAGAACCCTTAGCGCCGCTAAGGTCTATTTTGTATCAGCTGCGGGATTTTCGTGATTTCGAATTTGGGATGTTTATGCTCGAGCCTAGGTTAATTTCTGGCACCATTCAGACTCGTTTTTCACAGCTTTTTCACCTTAGAACATATTTTCTTGTACTTTTGCATCTTGGATCTGATTTTGAGATTGAAGAACTCGTTTCTAGCTTGGATTTTGGATTGCTCGTTGTTTGCTTGACATTGAATTTGTTATTAATCGTGAGCACCTCTTTTCATTTTGTTTATGAATATGATGTTTGGTTTGATTAAGGATGTTGGTGTTAAGATTGCAATGAGTGGCTAATTCCAATAGCTAGGGTTAAGGGATAATCGTTCCGGTTCGATTTCGTTTATGTGTTGATTCATTGCTCTATCTTTTCGAGTTGTGCTTAACCTAGGGGTTAGATGATTGATCACCATCTTAGTCTAATTAATCGATTTCGAAACTGAAAGGGGAGAAATCGTTCGACCTAGACTCGTTAAGAATAAACTTGTTCGGTAACGTATTGTCTACATGCTAATTGACTCGTATTGATCTGTTTACGTTTATTCTCTTGTTTCGTGAGATATTGAGAATGAACCTCTAGATGAGTTAGTTCATGAGTCCTTTAGTTGAGTAATTGTCTGTTCGTAAATTGTTTTGAGAACCGGAAGCGATATCCCCGATACCCTAGCCCTCTTTATCATTATTCGAATTTAAACTTTAATTTGCAAGTTTGAAATTGCTAGCTTGTTTTTATTATTCGTAGTTGATAATCAAAACCCCAAAATTTGAATTAGAGTGTTTAGGTAATTCTTTTCCCTTTTCTTGTAATTGAATATTCGTATAAAATAATCCGGCTAACCTTCCTCGTGATACGACCCGGTGTTGAATCTTTGAATTCTACTCCGGTAAAAATATTTACAACAACCATAAACACCTCGATCCCCTTCGCGCAATGGGGAATCAACTTGGTAGGACCATTGCCGATGGGAACAGGGCAGAAGAAGTTCTTAGTAGTCGCTATCGACTATTTTACCAAGTGGGTCGAAGCGGAACCGTTGGCAAAAATTACAGAGGAGAAGATGATTCAATTCCTGTTTAACAACATCTGTTGTCGGTTCGGAGTTTTGAAAGTGCTAATTTCTGACAATGGGACTCAATTCCAAGGAAAACAAATTCAAGCATGGTGCCTCGACATGGGAATAAAGCAAAGATTTGCCTCGGTCGCACACCCTCAGGCTAATGGCCAAGTCGAAGTGACTAATCGAACCATTCTCCAAGGATTAAAGAAGAGATTGGAGAGAGCATCAGGTGCTTGGGTCGATGAGCTGACAACAGTTCTATGGGCTTATAGGACGACCCCAAGAAGCTCAACAGGCCAGGTCGCCATTTCATATGGTTTACGGAATGGATGCACTCTTGCCTATCGAAGTCGGCTTAGATTCTCACAGGTCGACATTTTATGAGGAAAAGAAGAATGAAGAGATGATCGAAGAAGCCCTCGATATGATAGAATAAGGACGAGAGGAGGCTTGGGTGCGATCCATTGAATACAAGCAGAAGATGCGTGCAGCCTTCGACAGAAAAGTCCGCACCAGACGATTTCAAGTGGGAGATCTCGTCCACAAACGAGCAGATGCTCTTAAACATGTCGGGAAGCTTGAAGCTAACTTGGAAGGACCCTACACCATCACCAAAGTGCTCGAAAGAGGTACATACGAACTCGAGGATGGCGAAGGGCGACAATTGTCGCGATCTTGGCACGTGATCCATCTCAAACGCTTTTATGCCTAAGTATTTTGAACTCTTTTGTACTGAACAATGCTTAATCAAATTCAGTAATGCAATGACTTCCAAGTTTATGTTTAAGTTGTGTCTTTTACATTTCCATGTCGATTTTATTATGATTACTCGAAAAATCATTTTTCAAAACGGCTATAAAGACGGTTAACTCCAACGACTACAAAGTCGACCCCAAAACAACTACGAAGTTGTACTCGAGTGGAATCTCGGCTAAGCTACGAAGCTTACGAATATGAAGTCGACCTAAAACAACTACGAAGTTGTACTCGAGTGGAATCTCGACTAAGCTACGAAGCTTACGACTACGAAGTCGACCCCAAACAACTACGAAGTTGTACTCAAGTGAAATCTCGGCTAAGCTACGAAGCTTACGACTGCGAAGTCGATCTAAAACAACTACGAAGTTGTACTCGAGTGGAATCTCGGCAAAGCTACGAAGCTTATGACTACGAAGTCGACCTAAAACAACTACGAAGTTGTACTCGAGTGGAATCTCGACTAAGCTACGAAGCTTACGACTACGAAGTCGACCTAAAACAACTATGAGTGGAATCTCGACTAAAAGTCGCTGCACATATCCACGGAATTATACTCAAAGGGAACCTCGAATAGACTACAGAGCTAGCAACCGTAAAATCGACTTAAACCAAATAAGACGTTCTACTCGAACATAATCCTCCATAGCACCTACAATACGAACAATCACATCCCTTGGAGAGTAGGAGTAGATTATCAGCTATGAATCTGTTAAAAATGTTGCTCGACTTCGACCAACTCGCAAGTTGGGTTGGGAGAAGACGAGTTGAAAAAACTTTTTGATTATCAGCTATGAAGCTGTTAAAAATGTTGCTCGACTTTGACCAATTCGCAAGCTGGGTTGGGAGAAGACGAGTTGAAAAAACTTTTTGATTATCAGCTATGAAGCTGTTAAAAATGTTGCTCGACTTCGACCAACTCGCAAGCTGGGTTGGGAGAAGACGAGTTGAAAAAGCTTTTTGATTATCAACTATGAAGCTGTTAAAAATGTTGCTCGACTTCGACCAACTCGCAAGCTGGGTTGGGAGAAGACGAGTTGAAAAAACTTTTTGATTATAAGCTATGAAGCTGTTAAAAATATTGCTCGACTTCGACCAGCTCGCAAGCCGGGTTGGGAGAAGACGAGTTGAAAAAAAAATTTGTTTATCAGCTATGAAGCTGTTAAAAATATTGCTCGATTTCGACCAGCTCGCAAGCCGGGTTGGGAGAAGACGAGTTGAAAAAACTTTTTGTTTACCAGCTATGGAGCTGTTAAGAATGTTGCTCGACTTCGACCAGCTCGCAAGCCGGGTTGGGAGGAGACATACAAGGTGAGTTGAGAAACTTAAAAAGAAATCATGCAAGCACAACCAATTACGAGAATTAGCGATGAAAGGAAACAACAAGCAATCAAAAGGGCGTTAAATTAGATAGACGATCGATTACATCCGCAGTCGTCTTAACCCATACAACCTTAAAAATGGGTTAAGAGCAACAAAGAAAAGGAAAAAGAAAAACAAACATCTAATTTTTCATCATCAAGCAAACATTTAACTTTTCTGGGAATCTGCAGTCGATTTTTCGGCCAAATCAGCATTCTCGGCCCCGTCGACCACAGGCTCGGTTCCCACGCTGCCCTCGTCACCCAGAGGCTCGGTCCCCTCATCCGCTCCCTCGACCATCGGCCCGGCTCCCGGCCCCTCGACCATAATTTCTTCATCAAACTCTTCTTCTTCTTCATCATCTGCTCCGCTCGGCTCGATTAAATCGACTGGCCCGACCAGGGGGGTGGGAGGACCTCAAGCTGAGCGCCAAGTTTGGCCATTTGAATCGCCCGAGCCTCAAGACCCGACCACCAGGGGTAGTCGTCGGGAAGTGATGCATCGCCGCGATAGCCAAGCGGAAGAGGGAGCGACTCCTTGAGCGCTTGGCGGTTGACTTTTCCCTCGAGGGTGGTGCCTTTGACAGCCGACTCCCACGCATCAAATGTAAAGTTGAAGTATTGAAGGGTGGCCGGGCACAACTTCTCGAGGAAGGCAGGAGAGTTGCAGAACGCCCCGACGACCTCCCTACGATAAGCCTCGAGGAAGATGGAGCCCATCGGCGACTTGAGAAAAGACTTGCGTCCTTCCTCCTTCCCAATCACCCGCTCGGCCACGTTGTCCTCGGTGAGAGGGCGGCGACCTTCTCGGATTGGAATTTCGCGATGAGGGCGTTGGCCGCTGCGAGGTCGTCATTCTTTTGCTCGATTTCATGGAGTTGCTCCGCGCACTTCTTCTTATAAGCATGAACATTAGAGTTAGGCGAGCTAGACTCCTCGAGAAGAGTGGGCATTACATACGCCATGAACTGAAAGGAAAGTATAGAAAAATCAGTACGACAAAAACGAGACAAAAACGAGGATAAGAAAAATACACTAAGGGAAAAAGTCGAGAACACTCACTCGAGAGAAGCACAGGAGAGCACGGCCGGCACGGTCGTAAGGGTCGCGTTCGGCACGAGCTTTGTCAGCTGTAGGGATAACCGAGTCGAGGTACTTGGCGATCTCGTGAGGATGGGGGTGGTCCCAAAGACGAGAGGGTCGCTCGAGTGTGACCGTCTCGAAGCCACCAGGAGAACGGGGGGTCTCCACTGATTTCCCCTTGTCGCGACTCTGCTTGCGTTTGAAGGAGTCGGGTACCAACACGAAATCGGCCTCATCCTGGGCCCTTTTCCGGGGTTTCGACCCTGAAGCTTTCGGAGGCGCAGCAGCAGAGAGAATAGTCACTTTTGACTTTTTAGCGACAGTCGTCTCGACTGCCGCTCTCTTCGTTCCGGAACCAGAGCCGTTATCGGCCCCGGTAGGGAGAGAGGGTTGCTTGGCGGGTTTCTCACTGCCCTTCGCTTTCTTGGTCTCAAAGCGTTGCAAAGCTTGAACTGAAAGACGAGGGAATAAGTAAATAAGAAACATCACTAACGATTGTAAACGCGATGTAATTTACGAATAAAATAAGATAAGCATAGAAACAGACAAACATATGGGCTTACGAGGATCATCGATGCGAGGGGCATCCTCGTCAATCCATAAACCCACATGATTAAGAAGACCGCGATCTTTAACCAACAAGCGGGCACTCCACGTGGATTTATTTAAGTCGTCCAACATATCCTGAAACTGGCTCGACCTAGGACGAGGATTGTTTTGATTGACCTTCGAGGTAAGCCAGATGTTGGAGTAAGGGTACTGACCGGGAGCAGGACGGATGTAAGAGAATTTGGTCTTCCACTCGGTTACGTTCGAGGAAAGATCCTCGAGGAAGGAAACACCAGGACGACGACCCAGACAATGGGTGTCCTTTATGAAGCGATAACTATAACAATACAAGAGAAACTCGGGCAAGAAGCGGCCAAGCTTTATTTTGCAAATTATGAGAAAAGCTACCATAATGCGAATGGCATTGGGGGAAAATTGATTTATGGGTACATCATACATGTTACTAATCGACAACAGTTCAGGTTGAATGGGAAAACGCAAACCAAACATAATCTTGTCGACGAAGAAAGTGAAACAACCCTTAGGAGGGTGAGTAAAGACGTCGTTGGGACCTGGGGCGACCAACTCCCAATAGGAAGGCAAACCACTGAACGACCTAAATCCTTCGATTTGGGCTACAGAAGCTTAAGAAAATGGATTAGGAACAGCTAATCTAACTATAGGACAGGCTATGGTTACATCTCGATGTACAGGGAAAGGAGCCGACACCGATAGAGGAATGGGGCTCGTCTTATATACAGGAATATCTAAGAGTCCAAGAGGAATACCTCGAGGAAAGAGGGCTAGTCGAGGGGAATCGCTACCGCAGTTAGGGTCATCCTTATTCTGCATTAAATCACCCGACAGAAGGGCTTGGCTATATACATCATGGTCGATCCCGAAAAGTGAAGCAGATGAGCCTTGAGATCCTTCCGGCCCGACTGCAGGCTTAGAACTTATTATTTCAATGGAGTCGGAGCCTGAATACTCTTCTATTTGACGAATGAGGGAGCCGGGCGTGGAACCAGAGATAGAGTCGGATTCAGAATCTACGAAGAAAAGTCGAGAAACGAAGATCAGTACAAGAAAAGAAAATTGAAGCACTAGGGCGCGTCGACTTATGAGAATCGACCTCGGGAGAAAGCGATTGGGTCGAGAGGATAGTAAACGAGAAAAAAGCCCGAGACCCATCAAGGGCGATAATCGGTAGTAAAGGGATGAGGAGAAGAGGAAGCATTAAAGTCGGTATTAGTCGACGAGTGAAGAGGGTAAAGTCGACCACACCTCACAAAGTCGACTCAATCATAAACATGACTCCACAATGAGAAGTGCGCATTAAAGATCTAACCTTGATATTCCAGAATTGTTCGAAAATCCTCAAGAACACGATGAACACACATGAATCCCAACCCAAAATACCAGGTAATAAAAAAAAAAAAAAGAGAAGAAAAATTCCAAGAAATATGGGAATAGAAAAACTTACACATATTGCCTGAAGTCGGAAGTTCTGAAAGCGCTGGAGAAGTAGCCGGAAGGGTGCGCACGCCGGAATTGCTGGATGCTTTATTGTCGGAAGAAAAGAGAAATATCAAGAATGCTTGAGGTGCGAAAAGTGTGAAGGAAGAGAAAGGGAAAGTATTTATAGAGGAAACCCCAGGACCCTGTCCGTTGGATCAAAGTTAAAATCAATGGCTCAGATGAGACACGGAATTCGAAGCGGCAGGGAAAAAATAAGGCGGCGTGTCAAATCCGGATTCAAAAATTCAAAATTCAAAAAGGAATGATGGCAATAGAGACACTCAGAAAAATCCCAAGTGCAAGATCCAACCATAAGTCGGGTCGAATAAGATCGTCGACATAGCGAGTAGAAAACAAAGACGAGATGACGCATCAGTAGGAGACAGGGCCTGACTACCAAATTTACTCTTAAGCTCGAAGTCGCTTAGAGTAATTTTTGGGGAGGGACTAGATGATATAGCCCTACTATCATTGCCTGATTCACATGCTAACTACCCGGTCGAGCAAACAAGAGTGATGACATCATTAAGTCGACATTCTCAAAGTCGACTTGGCTTATCGTTCATTTGAAGACCATCATCGGCCTGATAAACGGTCTCAAGACGACTTCAGGAAGTCGACTGAGTATAAGACGATTTCTCTCAAGGAGACGAGCAGACACTCCAGGAGCCCTGAGTGCATGGATAACTCTAGGTCGACTTGGCAGGGTCCCAAATCGACTTACAAGACCTCCTACGACCCTATGCACTTAGGTACAACAGAGGGAAAATCTCCAAGGGAGACTAAGTTCACATAAGATAAGAAGGAAGCTAAATTCTGACTCAGGAGTGTGCGGAATGCAGACTGGCCAGGGCATTTTGGACACTTCGCGTAAGTCGGCCAGAGCATTTCAGGTATTTCGAGTATGTGCTCTTATTCCTATATAAAGGAGCCAAGGTAACCTTAAACCCTAACTTTTATTCTCTCCATTCATTGTTCAGCTGCTGCTCCTACTGAGCAGAGCTCATCTTCTTCCTCTCACTGACTTGAGCGTCGGAGGCTCTTCACCGGAAAACACTTCCGGTGTTGAGTTCTTGCAGGTGTTTGCAGCGGCTCACGGATGACTTAGAGGCGTTTCGAACAGACCGGAGCTCATTTCTACCGGTTCACCCCAGATCTAGGAGGAGACCCATCACGGGTTAAGAGAACACAGTAATTAACTGAGACCTAGTTCGTTTACAAAGAGAAGTATAAAACAAAATTCTCCTCTCTGGGATCTTGTCCAACACATGATTGTACTAGTGCAACAAATCACTCAAGATAAACTGTACTGTTGACACTACAACTATCCCGATGGGGTGTTCATTTCCATCTAGGTTGTGAACCAACAATTCTTGTTTCGCAAGTGACTGATAAAATGATCTACTGACCATCCGTGATGAACCATCTTATCTAAGTGCAAAACAACAGAACATAGAACTTGTTTAATCGAACATGATTCTCATTCATAAAAGGCAGAAGTGTAATATCATCTAAAGCCAAGCTTTCAGTATATAACACCAACATCATGGCCTCCAAACACGACTTTTACACACACAAGGCTCAAAAATCTTGAAGAAAAAGAAAGAGAGAAAAATACATTAGAATTGTTTTAGGCTTTGGGAGATCCGACGAGTCGCCCACCAAGACAAATCGGAGTGGTGATCGATTATACAATAGAAGATCCTGAAATAGACTATTCGCATGACTTGCGACCACTGCACGTATCTCCAGACGCCGCCTATGACCACCGCATGCGGCAGCCCTAACGACCGAAGATTATCGCACGCAGTGAGTCGCAACACACTGGCGACCAGCGCAGGACGCAACGATGCAACAACCAGCCCCAACGATCGATGATCAGCGCGAGCAACCACTAGGCGGCCATGCAACATGCACGCGATCAGACGACAGAAGCTGAATGTTCGGACGATGCATGAGGACTAGAAGTCAATGTGAGGCATGACCGTTCGTCTGTCCCCGAAAGCTATGTAACATGACTCAGAGTATGCAAATTTTAAACCGTAAGTACTTAATTCTAACTGTAGACTCCGCTGCGCTGGAATTAATTTTTTAAAATTTTGAATGTGCATATCGGTTGACGTTCTTCATAGAACCCAACAATAGCTTTCTAGACCTCCTGCTGACCTGCTGATCCCTAGGACGTCCTAGAAACCTAGGGGGAATCTTTGTTATATGTCGAAATTCCTGGTACAACACAAGAGAAGTGTGAATTACATAAATTGGTCAGTCTAAGCCTCTCTAGGCCAACAACTCAAACTTATGATGTGGACGAAGAAGCCCAATAGTCCTTCGCCAATATTGTATCTACCCCTTACTAATCAGATGTTGATCCGTCAGTCAACAATTGTTGGTGATTGCACTGTAAAGTGTGAACATCAATCGAAATTGTAAACTAACAAAACGACTGTCCAACCGATTCCATCATCAAAAGTCGAAACATGCATCTCTATCCTCAAAAGTCATATGTTTGCATGGCAGCACGTGGCAACCACCTGTATATACTCTATATATATACTCTAAGGTGACAAGCTGCCATCATTGATTTTTTACTTTATTCGTGTACAAATTGGGCACCAAATTCCTTACAAGTACAACAAGCAAATTTTACACAAAATACATACTAAAAAATATGTACTTTTCAATATACAATCGCTTTAATTTCCTCTATAAGTTAAAATGTGACGAGTTCTCATTTATTATGGATCTTTCTTTTTACTCTCCTTTTGATTCAATTTAGTACTAATCACTCTTCTAAAAATTGGCCTAGGCGGTGCCCGGGCGCATCCAATTTGCACAAA
>CACSLK010012233.1:1600333-1610658 GCA_902706635.1 Striga hermonthica
AAAAAATTATTTATGGCCGATTTGATCGGTTGGCCGCCGGTTTGACCGGTCGGCCGCCGCATGACCGGTCTTGTTGGAAAGTATTTTTCTGCCGGAATTATTCAGAGGTGTTTTCGGAATTTTTCAAGATTCGATTTGACCGTTAAATAGTTCTAAGGAGGGACGTCTCTTTTTTTTTAAAAAAATGAATAAAGAATAAATTAGTCTTTTATGTGTTTAGCGTTTCACAAGATAAAACAAGGAAGAATCTGATGGGAAACAGTTGTCAGCAAAGTCGAAAAGGTTGACTTATCGTTGATGCTGTCAAACCACTCGTACTATTTCACATTGATTTTTGTAATGGACTTTCTACGTGGACCACTAGCTTTTCACAATGACCAAAGCAAAACCACTTACCTTTATATTTATTTTATAAAATCTTTTTATGTTATCAGCGTAAAAATCAATGAAATAAATGCAATAAAAATTGAAATTTTGCAAGAAATTACTTGTATTTTTACATCTTTTTATGTTATCAGCGTAAAGTATTAGATTATAAATTACTTGTATTTTTAAATCTTATTTCCAAGAAATGTTTTTTTTTTTAATATCATTTTTTCGCAAAATACTTTGTTTAGTATCATCAGTATATGTGATTAAATCTATCAAATAATAGTTAATTATTGAAAATTTTGCACCATATAGGATATTAAATATTGAATAACATAATTAACTATTATTTGATAGATTTAATCACATGATGATTTTAATAGGAGATTGAATGTGTTATGACCACATAATAATAAGTAGATTCACGTGATCACCAAAATTGTGACACTGCTCAATATGTATAGGAAACTATTTAATTTTACTTTACACATTTTTGTATTTATTTTTATATTTTGATCAAAAGGACTGATGAGGTTAGAGCTGAATGAATAGATACAGAAATCCGATTTTCTTAAAAGTAAAAAGGTAAAAATACCTGTCTGAAAATTCAAAGTAAACTTTATGACTCACAAAATTCTTGAATAGCCAATAGGAAGAGAACAATAATGCCATCAACAAATAATATGGGACTTTTTTTAATCCGAGTGCACTCACCTGTGTTAGAGCACAGAAGGATTATAAATTTTTAATCTATGTTGCAACACCAGAATATGTTGAAATAATGGAAGCATGAGTGAGAGATAACAAATTTTCGGGAACGTCCCACTACCCCTCAGAGATCTTTCATTCATAAACTGATTGTGCACACGTGTATAATTTAGATTAACAAAAACCAGAACTCCTTCTAGCATAGCCACAACTACACTTGATTCTATCAACTTCTTATTTTGTAACGTCCCGTGGACTTTACACACTCAAATCTCTCGAGCAACGCAATACTTAACCCCTAAGTACTAAAATAAAGTGTTTGAATAATTATTAAAAACATCATCAACAGCCTAGGCGTCGCCGAGCCCGCCAAGTCGGCAGAAAAAATTGGCAAGACGGCTAGGCGAGCCTAGGCGCTCCTAGGCCGACTTGACGGGCTAGGCGACCAGGCGGTTAGGCGGCGCCTAGGCGGACATAGGCGGACCTAGGTGCTCCTAGACGGGTTCGGTGGCAATTTTTTAGTTTTTTTTTTTTTTTAAATACTAGTTACATTATTTTGTTCTCATGTTTTCTTAAAATATATTAAATTTATATTTTGGACTTAGATGTATCAATTTATTATAATTGAGATAATTATATTTTATAGGTAGTTAAAATAAATAAAAAATAATGTACTTAATATTGAATTCTAGGCCCCCGACTAGACGTCGCCTAGGCGCTAGGAGCTGGTCGAGCGCCTAACGGGGCCTAGCAACTTTTTAGAACACTCCTAAATATACTACCTCCTATTTTTAATATATGTCGTTTTGAGAAGTTGCACACTAATTAAAAATATTTTTTTTGTCAATAATAACCTTATTTAATGAAGATAGAGATGAATGTTTTGAAAAAAGTG
The DNA here is from genome assembly GCA_902706635.1 of Striga hermonthica. Taxonomy (NCBI): domain Eukaryota; kingdom Viridiplantae; phylum Streptophyta; class Magnoliopsida; order Lamiales; family Orobanchaceae; genus Striga; species Striga hermonthica. Next base: position 1,602,306 of record CACSLK010012233.1, read on the forward strand.
AAGAGTGAATATGAAAAGACGTAATGTATTTATTTGGCTAAATGAGTGTAATAATGGAAAAAGATGTAAAAAAAATCCAAAACGACATTTATTTGACAAATAGTTGAAAATATTAGAATGACATTTAAAAAAAATAGGAGGGAGTACTATATATAGGAGGGAGTCAAATTCTAGTATAGTCGAGTCAAACTTAGCACAATCGAGTCAATTGTAGTATGATCGAGCCAATTCTAGTATAGTCGAGTCATTTCTAGTATGATCTATTCAATTATAGTATAATCGATTCAAATTCTAATATGATCAATTCAATTCTAGTATAATCAATTCAAATTCTAGTATGATCCATTCAAATTCTAGTATAGTCGAGTCAATAGTATAATCGAGTCAAATTCTAGTATAGTCGAGTCAAACTTAGTATAATAGAGTTAAATTATAGTATAGTCGAGTCAAAAAGACGGAAATGGTCGGGGTGAGAAGGTCGGTCCATATGGCCCCGAAGAGGCGGTTTGGCCGGTTGCCCGGCCTCACTTCTCCCCAGGCTGATGACGTAGAGAATGCACCCGAAGATGTAAGTCTCCACCTCATGCCATACAAACCTCCCAAAAATGTTCACCTTATTTTGTAAATATGTAACATTTTCATTTTATTCTATAACATATTCATCTTACTATATAACATGTTCATCTTACTATGTAACATGTTCATTTCATTATGTAACATATCCATCTTATTTTACAACATGTTCACCTTATTTTGTAAATATGTAACATTTTCATCTTATTCTATAACATGTTCATCTTACTATGTAACATGTTCATTTTATTATAGATTTGTGTCATCATATTCTAATAACATAATTAATTATAAAAAATAATAAATTAATTGTATTCCAAAATCTATCAAATGTGGTCTCTATTTGTAGAGAATGAAAAATTATGAATTTTGATATTTTTATTTTTATTTTTTAATATAAAATATAGTTGATAATTTAATTTATTTAATATGATATATAAAATTCATTAACCTATAAAAATAAGACACATGTCATTTAAACAATACTTACCTTATCTCACTTACCTTGTCCTCTCTCTGCGCGTGGGCTAGAATAAATTGGACAACAATTTCAATTTAAAGTCACTCTCTTTTTTTTTTTTACGTGCGTTCACTCTCGGCCCTGGCACACCTACACCTAATTATTTGCGTGGACCACTAGCTTTTCACAATGACTAAAGCAAAACCACTTACCTTTATATACTATTTTATTTTATAAAATCTTTTTATGTTATCAGTAAAAATCAATGAAATAAATGCAATAAAAATTGAAAACTATTTTAGGTTATAAATTACTTGTATTTTTAAATCTTATTTCCAAGAAATGTTTTTTTTTTTTAATATCATTTTTTCGCAAAATACTTTGTTTAGTATCATCAGTATATGTGATTAAATCTATCAAATAATAGTTAATTATTGAAAATTTTGCACCATATAGGATATTAAATATTGAATAACATAATTAACTATTATTTGATAGATTTAATCACATGATGATTTTAATAGGAGATTGAATGTGTTATGACCACATAATAATAAGTAGATTCACGTGATCACCAAAATTGTGACACTGCTCAATATGTATAGGAAACTATTTAATTTACTTTACACATTTTTGTATTTATTTTTATATTTTGATCAAAAGGACTGATGAGTTTAGAGGTGAATGAATAGATACAGAAATCCGATTTTCTTAAAAATAAAAAGGTAAAAATACCTGTCTGAAAATTCAAAGTAAACTTTATGACTCACAAAATTCTTGAATAGCCAATAGGAAGAGAACAATAATGCCATCAACAAATAATATGGGACCTTTTTTAATCCAAGTGCACTCAACTTTGTTAGAACACAGAAGGATTATAAATTTTTAATTTTTGTTGCAACACCAGAATATGTTGAAATAATGGAAGCATAAGTAAGAGATAACAAATTTTCGGAGAGCATCCCACTATCCCTCAGAGATCTTTCATTTATAAATTGATTGTGCACACGTGTATAATTTAGATTAACAAAAACTAGAACTCTTTCTAGCATAGCCACAACTACACTTGATTCTATCAACTACTTATTTGGTAATGTCCCGTGGACTTTACACACTCAAATCTCTCGAGCAACACAATACTTAACCCCTAAGTACTAAAATAAAGTGTTTGAATAATTATTAAAAACATCATCAACGGCCTAGGCGTCGCCGAGCCCGCCAAGTCGGCAGAAAAAATTGGCAAGACGGCTAGGCGAGCCTAGGCGCTCCTAGGCCGACTTGACGGGCTAGGCGACCAGGCGGTTAGGCGGCGCCTAGGCGGACCTAGGTGATCCTAGACGGGTTCGGTGGCAATTTTTCATTTTTTTTTTAAATACTAGTTACATTATTTTGTTCTCATGTTTTCTTAAAATATATTAAATTTATATTTTGGACTTAGATGTATCAATTTATTATAATTGAGGTAATTTTATTTTATAGGTAGTTAAAATAAATAAAAAATAATGTACTTAATATTGAATTCTAGACCCCGACTAGGCGCTGTCTAGGCGCTAGGGGCTGGTCGAGACCTAACGGGGCCTAGCGACTTTTAGAACACTGCTAAATATACTATATATGAAACCAAAACACACAAATATATATAAAATAAAAGAAGACCTTCCCTCAATATTATTTTGCTTGCTAGAATGAATCTTCAATATATTATTTTTGAACCTATTGTCCAAAAATAAATTTTTGAGAAACTATTAGACATTTTAACTGACTACCTCTTTTATTATTTATACTATACTACATGTATTTTGGCCCCTTCATAACCCAACACTACAAAATCTCTCTCTCTCTCTCTCTCTTCTCTCTCATACACACACACAAATGAAGAGGAAATTGAGTTCAATAACATTTATCCTCTTTCTTGTTTTTCTTATCAGCTGCACCAAACATGCCTCGGCAAGGAAGTTTGCAGCTCAAAAAGGTATGAAAAAAATTAAAAGATTTGCATATTACAACACTATATATGTTATTATTAATATGAAGTAATTCCTCTCTATTCTATTATTATTATTATTATTATTATTATTATTATTATTATTATTATTATTATTATTATTATTATTATTATTACTACTTATTATTATTTTAATCTCATATATCAAAAATCAAAATATTTTTTTGTAGGAGAACCGAGTGTAGAAATGAACAAAAGCAGGGGAGTTGAAGGCACCGATTCTCCAAGTGTACTTATTTCCTTCCTTTTTTTTTCCATTTATTTGCTTTATTTGTGTATGTATGTGTATTTGATTTTATGATTTATGCATAATTGAGGGACACAAATAATTGAGTTTAATTATTATTATTATTATTATTATTATTATTATTATTATTATTATTATTATTATTATTATTATTATTATTATTATTATTATTATTATGAAAAAACACCCTTCCTTGAGAGTAAAATTATAATTTGAGTTAAATATTTATTTGATGATCAAATCATAAAGATACAACCTTTTCTTGAGAGTAAATTATGATTATGAATAAAAGAAGATCAATCTCTTTATTTTGTTAATTAATTCATGCCAAATTAATTACTTTGAGGGTAATTAATTTTGTAACTATACCAAATTAAGTTTCAAGTTTTGGTCTTATTATAATATTCACTTGTGAGTTGTCTCACTATCGTTTGTATAGAGAAAATAGGCCTAATTGATAAGTCTAATGGGATACTTCTCCTTCTACCAATTGGTTTTGAGATGGAACCTCACTTGCATTATCTGAGTTTCCCCTATCTTGGTGCGCTTCACCTGCGTGTGGGACCGCACTCCTTATTTTCCTCATCTTTTACATGGTATCAGAGTCGTTTCTATTGAGACCGTGCGATGACGTACCCGTTTTTCCCACGTACCTTTTTATGGGAGTCTGTTTCTAGTAGGACTTGTGTTTTCTTATTAAGGACTCACAAGTGAGAGAACGTATTAGAATATTCACTTGTAAGTGTCTCACATCGTTTATATAGAAAAAAGATGCCTAATTTATAAGTCTAATGGAGTACTCCTCCTTCCACTAATTAGTTTTAGATGGAACCTCATTGAAGCTTCATCTGGGCTTTTTTTATCTTAGTGGTTCACCTACGTGGTACCGTAACCGTTTTTCTTACAGGTCTTTACATTGCAGCAGAAAGTGATGGGTGTTGAAGATTGTGAGAAGGAAAATGAAGAGTGCTTAGAAAGAAGAATGATTGCAGATGCTCATCTGGACTACATATACACTCAGCAACATAAGCATTAATAATAAACTTATATACAAATAGATAAGGCTTAGTTTTATTTATGTAGACACCATTACATTATTATTTGTCCTTTCCTTTTTTTTTTTTTTCCTTTGAATTGGAGTTCTGAGGAACGTGTCTCAATAAAATTCAGTTTAATTTTCATTGTCATACTCACTCACTTTGCTGACAATTTTAATTACTTGCTACTATGTTAGAATCTTAAATTGTGATTGTTTTGATCTGATAAGCGGTAAACAATTTTTTATTTTTTTTTTATTTATTTTATTAGATTTTTTAATCTCTGAGTACATATATTTCTATGTAAATTGTTAATGGTCACTTTGTACATAATATTATCCGTTATTTTATAGAGAAAAATTACATTGTTCACCTTCAAATCATATTTTATTTGTATGTTTACGAATGTTTTTTTTCTTTTTTATTACAAATACACTAAATTTTATCCTATTTTATTTGCATGTTTAAGATTTTTTTTTTCTTTAATTGTAAGTATACTTTTTTTTATTGTTTATGGTGGTTGATTTGTAAATTTTATTTGTCACTGATTTCTAAATTTTATTATTTTTTGGTTTATAGTTTGTAAATAAATAATTTTATTTTGAATGTCGTATTATTACAAAATAATAATAATAATAATCGTTGTAAACATACAAGAGTCTTTTATAAAATTGGCGATATATTAGGTTGTAGTGACATAAATTCATGTTGGACCAATCTGGTTGTAGCAAGGCTAAAATGATCCAAAACCTAATGATAGGCTCAGAGCTCAAAGCGATAGACTATGAGAAAAAGGTGAGATTCCATTAGAAGGCCGAAACTTTTTGTAATTGTATTAATTTAAGGTTTAAATTTTATTTTTTTCTCAATAAAGAATTTACATTTTTAAACTATTCTTAATTTAAGGTCTACGTTTTTAGTTAACTTTCCATTATAATATCCAACTAACTTTGTTTTTTGACATAAATATGTGAACTAATTATTATATGAACAAAAATATTATTATTTTTTCTTGTAATTTATATTTTAAATGCTTATAATAAAAAACTAATAAATATCTTTAGTAAAATTTCCCTAATTAAAAAAATGAAACTATATAAGCTATTTATGAAATATTTCAATAATAATTATCTTAAAAAATGACAAGTGAATTTGAAAATATGTAATGAAAATATTGTTTTATTAATAAACTAAATATGTACTATGGTATCAAATTTTGCTTCCAAAAAGAAAAGTTAAAATCCGGAAAAGCTAAAATAAAGGGAAATTATTCAAATATTATTTTTTATTTTATTATATATTTATATTATTAATAAAAATAATATTTTAATTGCATATTATTCAAGTTATCAATTTTTAAAAATAATCTTTATTAAACTTTGAATAATTGTAATTAATATAGTTTCATTTTCTCACTAATGTAATTTACTAAAGATATTTATTAATTTTTATTACAAGTATGTAAAATATAAATTACAAGAATAAAAAATAATATTTTTGTTCACATAATAATTGATTCACATATTTATGTCAAAAAGTAAAGTTAGTTGGGTCTTGTAATTAAAATTTAAGTAAAAAAAGTATGTCTTAAATTGAAAATAATCTAAAATATAAGTCTTCTATAGAGAAAGAACAAAATTCAGGCCTTAAATTGATACAATTACAAAAAATTGAGCCTTGTAATGAAATTTTCCAATGAGTAAAAGGACGAAAAATTATTACATTCACTCTTGCGAAATATCTTATTCCCATGATTACTCATTGATTTATTTTAAAGTTAATTATACCCCTAGTAGTACGTAATAACACTCTAAGTAGAAAATAAGTACAAAAATATGCTATTTTTGATTTGGTAATAAGATGTGGTCAAATTAGTTGAGGTGAATAACTTAAGTGTATTAATCACCCAAATCGACTTTCTTGTCTTCTCTCTATTCCCTTGTAATCCTCATCAATTACCTTAACCCCCAAATTTCTCTTAAAAAATATCCGAATCGGACAATAAAATCATCCCGAAACGAACCGTAGCTTTTGCGCCACCGCACCACGACCATCGTCATTGCTCACCCCAAATTTCACTTCATCACGAATATCAGAAACATGATTTTTTAGCGGGAATCAAGAACCGCCTTATCAATTCGAACCACAACTGGGCCAATGGAAACTACTCAAGACTCGCCGACAAACTATGCTCAGTCTCTTTCTCTTCGTTAGAAGTCAATGCTCCCATGGATTCATGAATCATACTGCGTCTTCCCTTTTCGCCAAAGTACGAGTAATCTAACATTTTTAATTATCAGATTGCGTCACAATGGAGGCAGATTATGCATGATGACTTTTGCGTTTTGAATATGTAAGCATTTTTTCAATATGCTTGTGCCTAGTTTAGTTCAGATGATGTTGATGCTCAATTTCTGTCATTTACTTACCGAGTATGAATCCTTGTGAATTGATTATTTATAGGTTACAAGTAATGAACATGTACACATTCTTGTTTAGTATAAATTTAGTTTATATGCGGTAAATATCAACATTTTTAGACAAATTTCATGTGATTTACATGTGGTTAATTTGTACCTTTAGAGACATTATCTGTCAGTAAGTATGCTAAGGTTTATATTACGTTATATTGAGTAAACGGGGAACATTCATTTAACTTTTTTTTGGCAACAACTTGCATAAATCTCTATACATGCATTATTTTACAATTAGAATCACATCAAAGTTCTTATATTCATTGTTGTCGCATCCTCCGTTGTAGTAGATGAATATCATTGTTGGGGACATAGTCAAATTAAGGTTTATATTACATTTATATTGAGTAAACGTGGACCAGTCCAAAGTCAACAGGAAAGGTTAAATATCTAATTTAATGCGATGAGAAATGAATTAATTCAATGAGTTACGGCGCCCACGTCTGCTGGGCCAAGTTGCTAGGGCCCAACCGACGTTTTCAAAATATACTTCGGCCCGCATGCCCCCGACAAAATTCCCATCTCAGCTCAATCCCTCATTTTCCGTCATCGTCGACCTTCGTGATTTTTTTCTTTTTCGCGTTCGTGCAGAACCTTTCGAAAGACTACATATGGATATAAAAACTTAACATTATTTCTCTGTCATAATATTTATATTTTTTGTAACATATGAATATAAAGATATGATTGATTTGATGTTAATATATTGTTAATTTTCTTCCATAATTGTTTAGATGCGTAATTTTGGTATTTAATATTATAAAATGTCGAATGCTGGTAACTGAAAAAGTTTGTCACATATATGTCTTATGAATTTTAAAGTGGTTTATATGTTGCTTTAGCCAATTAAATTTCTCATTTTTCACTTATCAAAAGCCTTATTTTCACATACAGGAGGAGTGGAATCAATTTAACATATTATTTATGTTGTAAATTAATTTAAGTTATTTTACTAAATACTAAAAATATAAATGTTTTCATTCAACATAAAGTAGCATGTTAAATTGTACGGATGTCCTTGTACGTAATTCTTTTGCATATGAACAACTAATTAAAAAAAAAGTTAATTTTACCAAACAATCTATTAATATATATATAAATAAATAACATCATAATACATTTACAGTAAATAGTAACAATCTATTAATATATAAAGAAGGAATTGTTATAAAACTATAGAGAAAGAGAGACAATAGAGAAAATGTATTCTCTTAGGTACAATTTTCATTATAACTGAAGCTCATATTTATAGGAAACTTCTGATGGCACAACCGTAATAATACAATTACATCAGGGGCAAAATAGTCATTCACATACATTATTTTATAATAACATTAATGGTGTGGACCATATATATTTATAACACTTCCCCTTGAATGACTATTTTCTAAACATATTTGAATCATTATTTAAACAAAGCCCAATCTGCACATCTTCAAGTATATCTTGTGGCCATCAGGTACCATTGCTTCAGCATGTCAGGAAAACCCGGTGGGACTGTAACACCCCACTTTGATTTTAAAGAAATTCCGGACTTTAAAAAAAATCAGTGTAAAA
>CACSLK010012233.1:1617506-1628995 GCA_902706635.1 Striga hermonthica
TGACAATCTATTAATTATGGAACTAAGAGTGTTTCAACCTATTTTATGTGAAGAGATGAAACAATTTGTTCTACTTAATAATGAAAAAAAAAATTGTACATACGAGGTTACCGATCTGGTGAGAGATCAACAAAGAGAGAAAATTCTCTGAAAATATGACTCATAGAAAGTATTTTGTAACAATGGTGGCCCTGGTTTGAGCATTTGTGTATTTTTACACTATGGTATTTGTGTACTGTTGTATGGTACTATCTCATTGTTCCCTTCTTTCCCTGTTTTATGAGGTGCTAGATGCCTCATCTATATGCGAGAAAATGTATAATACAATTATGGTTGATTGCCACCTAGGTGGCTAGATGACTTATGCGTGGTGCCATACAAAGATTTGTCTTTCGAGGATGGGACGTATATTCTTCAGTCCAGCGAGACAAGATCAATTGGGCGGTGTGATATGATGTAGCGCCCCATTATTATTGTTAGATATGGTGTAACAGCTTGACTTTCAGATATAAACAATACCATTTTGATCTGACAATCGTGTTTTAGTCAAAGTATTTATGTTTGCTGTTTATTTATTTATGCAGTCATAACTCCGTTATTTTACATTGTAGGTAATCGGACAGAAAGATCATATTATCAGTTTCTAGTAAAATATAAATTTATTGTTCACAGTTTAGTCAGAAAGATCATATTTACAGTCACTATGTCCCAGTGTGCTGGGTTGATGACGTCCTCGAAATGAGCTCAGGAAGGATTATTATGTCAACCTGCAGGTGGATAATTATTCGACATAATGATTAATGAACGGAGTGGTATTAATCTCGGATATGAAAGAAGTTAATTTAATTTAATTGTCAGTAATTAAATTAATTGATGGACGTTATATTTTAAACATAGGGACATAAATCGATCAATTAGATTAATTTATTAATTACTCATTTGGAGGTTTGATTTATTTAATAAATTGGAGCTAAATGAAGAAAGCAATAATATTACTCTAGTGTGATGTTTTATAATTTAATTCTAATTATGATTTTAGGAATTAATTATATTTTATTTTTCAAATTCCATAAGGAGAGGAATATTCCTTTAGAATATTACCTAGGAGTAGAAGACTATAAAGTCTTCTAAAAGGTAATAAAGGGTAGGAGGAATAGGACTTTTACATGGGATAAGATATGGAGCATGATTAGGATTCCTAAGCCTAAGAGCACCCACAATGCTTTGGGTCTCTTTTTGCATATATGACAAATAAATAGACTTAAGTCCATAATGACATGGAAAAACCCAAGATAAAAAATCCAAAATCTATCCAATGCAAAAAAAAAAAGGTACTAGGTCTAGTATACCCAACAATCAATAAAAATATCATAATAATAAATGCATGCAAAAGAATATGTTTTGCCTATTAAAAAAAATTGTGAATAATTGATGACTAGATAGGTTTGTACTTAGTTCCAAAATAGACCAAAGAGTGGGCTTGGTCTCCTTTTTCTAGTGCCACATAAGCTAGATCAAGTCTATTTTTTATTGCATTGGAATACATCTTTTTATAGACTAGTCTATTTCCTACATGACACTTGATTTTTCTTAAAGAGACCCAAACATTGTGAGTGCTCTAATGGGATAACCCCATAGTTAGCACCCCCTTAAGGTCCATAATGGTGCCTATAAATATACCATGTCCCCAGCTCTTCCCATACATTGTAAGAGCTCGATTTTAAGGTCTTAGAGAGAGAGAAAATAGTGTTCCATACATTGTCGAGAGTTCGAGAGATTCGATTAATCGCACCACCAAGATTAGTCGAAGTAGGTGTCTATGTAATCCATTAGAAGATCTTAAGGTGATATATCTCAAACCTTGAAGATCTAATTTTTCCGACCATCCTTCACCGTTGACCGCCGCCGTCTGCCACCGGAAATTGTCGTTGCCGCCTAGCGCCGTCGGAACCCGTCAAGCACCTAGCCGCACACAGCCGCGAGCAACAGCCCGCAGCCGCACGCGCACGAGACCCAGTCCGCGCAAGCCCAGGACATCCGCACTGCACGCGCTCTAGCGTCCCGCATCAGTCCACGTCTGCCCACACAACTGCGCGTCCCAGCCACCTGACACGAACTGTTTGCGACCCGCGCATGTCTGCGACTTGACCCGACCAGTGCCAATTTGCAACTGCACCACTGCACCTACACACGACCGAGACGTGACTAGCTGACCCGAGCCGACCCGACCCCGAGTCAGCCCAGCCGAGGTTCGACCGAGCCAACCTGGTGAATCGAATCTTGTCCAACTGGCTCGAGCCCGACGAGCCCGATCTGATGATACTTTCGTGATTCAGTGACTCGATCAGAATCGAGAAAGGCCAAACTCGTTAGCCCATCAGTTTTGGTAATCAGACGATCTCCATCAAAGGAAATCAGGAACGTCTTTGAGTCGGCAAAATTTTTAAATGGTAATGTCCTAACCCTAATTATAGATTCCGTTGCGTTAGGGTTTATTTTGCCAAATTCAAAAGTGCATGTTGTTGACGTTCTTAACAGAACCCAACAACTGGTATCAGAGCTCAGGCTTAATTCAACTTTGTGCACTATTTGAATAAGGACTTACCTGTTTATGTGAATTAATTGTGTACGGACTCAGCGCATAGTAGATTAGAAATTGTAAAAGTTGTTTGCAGGTGATTTCAAATCCGACTATTATGGCCCGTATGTGTAGTTTTAATTCATGTATGTTGTTTTATAAGTCTCGGACATGTCGAGGAGTTTTTGGGTTAGTGAATGCTTGTAATAATTTATTTGCGCGGTGGGACACCGCATAGTTTACTGGCTTTCATAGATAACTCATCTACGGCTGCTGCTAGGGTCATTGGATGAATTATGTAATTATTTTATATTATCCATTGTTGCTCCGGAGGACGTGTACCAACCTCAATGAGGCGAGACAAGAAACACGCTAACCAAATTGAATGGCGGGATTCTCAGAGACGACTTGTTCAAAACGAGAAGTAGGAGTCATGATGAAGAGGATGTCCAACTCTTGAAAAGAAAGACGCAGTTCGAAAAGGACAGGGATTGCGTTTCTCTGAAAAGCTTGGAGATTGATTAAATGACTATGATAGTTGGATTATTTATTCAGCGTTTATTATTGTCGTTTAATCATGCATGTCCTTATGTGATTTATTTGCTTAGGAGGAATCGAGCCCTCGAAGAACAACTTTTAGCTTGGAGATAAATTATATCATGTAGCTCGAATAGGTCCGAAGTGGGACGTGGAAGGCGGAAATGAGAGATCCGCTGTGATCCCTAATCAGTACCCTCCTTCTGGCATCTCCGGTAAGTTGGTCAAAAGACCCGTTAGTGTTTAGCTTAACCCAAGAGGAGTTGGGTCTTAGCCAAATAACGGCTCTGGGGCATGGGCGCTGGATAGGCGGCAGCGGAGATAGTACGAAGTGGTGGGGCGGTGTACAGCCTTTCCAGTCTCTAGGTGTGACTCTGTGCAGAACTGTGAGGAGAGAGAGATGTCGATCAACCTGCGAAACAATGTGAGAGCACATAAAAGTAATTTCCCTATTCTTCGCACTATTCCTTTATGTCCAAATGAAACACAAGATCAGACAAGGAATGAGGAAGCTTCTGTGTCTAAAGTGTGTGCGCTGTGAGAAAAAAAAAATCAAGAGCAGAAAAAAATTGTCTATAGTCTGTAGAGGGAATATGAGTATAAGTTGTGAAATGCTCCCACAATCTCCTTGCAACCCCGCTCTCTAAAAAAAATGGGAAAAAATCTCAGTCTGGAAATCTTTGGTCTTGGCACAACAGTAGCACCGCGAATAGGAAGAAAACCCCCTCGTATGCATCACAACGTCGATTCGCATTCGGGGCAGAAGAAGACACCAAAAGAAGACAGAGATGGTATGTGTAAGCACATCGGTCCAAAATGGCCCCGAATAGAAGGTTAGGTCGGTTACCTAGCCGTACTTCCCCCCAAGCCGAGGTCATAGAAAATGCACTCGAATGTGTAAGTCTTCACCTCATATCGTCTGAATCGTCCTTCGAGATGGAAATCTACTCAATCTAAACTAAAACCTGGTCATTAAAAGCGCTCCAGTACCTAACACGTTTTCTAACCTATCCCTATCCCAAACCCCATCAGTCCACTAGTCCTTTACCCATAGGGAATGAGAGAGAGTGACTTGCCTAGTGCTTGTAAAAGGCTCCTCACCAAACCACCACTCATCCTAAAAGCTAATATACACCTCACCCAGCGTCCAAAAGATGTGCTCATGGGCACGCCAACCTACCTTGGTGAGCCGCCTCCGTTGTCTACTATCATGAGCGGTGGTTGTCACTCTAAAGGGATGACAGACACCTCTAGGGCAGTATTTTCCGCGAAGGTACTGAGCCCAAAACGAGTTTCCCTCTCTGAAGCACCAGCACAACTTATAAGAGAATGCGGTGATTTAATCAGATAAGTGGCGAATCCTAAGGGCACCCTCAAAAAGAGGGCGGCAAGCAGAATACAACTTCACCTAGTGGACTTGTCTTCCCTTTCGATAGCCTTCCTATGCCCCCAGAAATAACGATTCATGATCTGATCAAAATTGTGGATAGTCGATTGAAGGGAATTATGGACCATAAGGAGATAAAGCGGGCTGGCATTTAGGGTGCTCTTGATCAGTGCAAGCGGAACCCCAAAAGAAAGATGTCTGTGCGACCAGCCGGAGATCAGGTCAATCATCCTCTGCCTGACATCTGCACAGAGCGCAATTCTGAGATAACCCTTGTATAGAAGGGTGTCGAGGTAGGTGATGGGGAGGTCATCGCGTGCAAAACCAGTGCGCTCGTGGACCCACTGCGCCCATTGATCCACAATGGGAGGGGAGAGGATGAAGGTGCTCTTTTAAACGCTGACGAGTTGACCAGTGACCGAGCCATAGTGCGGTAGAAGGTGCATAAGCTCGACCTGTCCATCATTATTTTCACAAGTGAAGATGATGATGTCATCTGCATAAGAGAGGTGTGAGATGCGAGGACCTTAGCCACTTGTGTTGTAGGTCATCCTTGGGTTATCACGGATGAAGACGTCAAGGTAGCGAGAAAGGTAGTCAGCCACCAGAACATAAAGTCAGGGGGAGAAAGGATTCACCTTTCGGAGGCCCCGAGACGAAGAGAAGAATTTGGTGAGGCTGCCATTAACCAGAACAAAAAATGTGCAGTGCTCCACATACGCATCCACAAAGCTGACCCACCACTCCGGGAAACCCATCTAGAATAGCACCTCCCTGAGAAAAAGTCCACTCGACCCTATATATGCCTTAGCTATGACTAGCTTCAGCACAAGGTCTGGACTCGCAACCGATCGACATGAGAGATTCTGTGGATCATCTCATGGGTCAAAAGAATGTTATCACTAATGACTCGATCCTTGATGAAACGACTATGTTTTGGAGAGATGAAAGAATGAAGGAGAGGGGAAAGGTTCCCGTTAAGAATTTTAGAGATGATCTTGTTGGTCACTTTACAGAGGTTGATTGGTCTACAATCTGACCAAGAGCTCGGGAAAGGTCTTTTGGGGATCAGGATGATAGAGGTAGCTCTGGAGGAATTTGGCATCTAACGACAAGAGAAGAAATCCACCACACCTTCCTCAACATCAGTCTCAACAAGATCCTAGCAGGCCTGATAGATGTGAGATGAAAAGCTATTTGGGCTAGAGACACTATTGAAAACAAAAATAGCTTCCGTAACCTCCTCCACACTCTTGAGCTCAGAAAGCCCAACAAGATGAGGGATTACGGGGAAGAAGGAAGCGTTGGGGGCCGTATGCAAGTCCCTGTCTAAGGTGAAGAGAGACTTAAAGTGCGCCACGACCCTGTATCTAGGACTCTTGAGTCAAGGATGACCCGTTGTTTTTCGATACTATGGATATACGACTTGACACGCTTCTGTCTCACAAACCTCTAAAAGTACTTAGTATTACGCTCCCCATCAATAACCCAATGTACCAAAGCCTTATGATTCTATAAATCCTCATCCATAAAAAGTCGGAGCGGTACTTAGCGTGACAACAGCGCGTCGTGGTTCTATTCTTTAGAGAGAATTCTGGATCATAAGCTCGCTCAGCATCATCATACGCACTATGAGCTACAAATAGATGCTGGGAAAGGTCTGAAAAAACATCCCAATTCCACTGCTTCAACTTGTGTTGCAGACTCTCAAGCTTAGCCTCTAGGCACATCCCGAAGAGCCCATATAGCCGCAAACAGGAATCTCTAACAGTGTCATAGAAAGTGTGGTGGCGAATCCACATGTTTTGAACTGAAAAGAAGAGCTATAGGAGGTGATCTAGGATCGACACTGAATGAGGAGCGGAGCATGATCAGACTCAATTTGAGAAAGGTGTGTGACGGTCGTAATCGCAAACACCCTCGCCTATGTCTCAAAAACTGAAGCACGGTCAGGCCTCTCCGTAACTCCACCCCTCCCCCAAGTAAAGGGGGAACCTTCCCACTAGTATCAAATAACTCACAGTCAGACACCGTCTGAGATAAATCCCAAGTCTCTGTTAAACGGTCCGACCTGCCACCAACGCATTCATCGAGATGCAAAAAGATGTTGAATTTATTTTATTTGATTGATTTTTATCTTTTACATGGGGGCCAATCGAAATTAGACAACTAATAAGGACTTTGTTGCTTTTTGTAACTCTTATTATATTGCACGTTAGTATGTGAGGCATTTTTTCAGTTTATTAAAAGTTCAATAATTGCACATTAATGATATATACAATGCACAACATTTTAAGCTAAAATGCAAATAAAAAATAACGTTGTATTCTTATAAAGTCACGAATTCTCCTCCACCTGTACAATTAAAAGTTCATAAATTTCACTTATTATAAAAATAGCCGATATCAAAATAAAATGACAATGATTTTAAACGGAAAATTGATAATCGAGCGGAAATATAAGATTCCAAATAAAAAATTTTAGTTCGATCGATTTCAATTAATAATGTGCAATTCGACTGTTGTGCAATTTGATAGTCATTAATGTGCAACTCGTCTAACATTATTGTGCAATCGCGTTGTATGTATCTTTTAGTGACTTGTCCTATATTAGTATTTGCTGAAAATAATAATATTAGAAATAAATTAAAGTTACATTAATAATACATATGAAAATATTCAATAATATATTTTTTTATATTTTTCACTCAGGTCCGTGCGCAACATATACGTTATTTTGCATTCTCATAGGCTTTAATGTGCACCACATAAAACAATATTGTGCATTCTGTAGTATTTGTATTTTCAATTTTCATATCCATACGAAATAATGTTTTTTCTTTTACGATTATTGTTTATTTACTATATTTTTAATAAATTACAAATTTACCCTAAGTCAGAAATTGCAATATAACTAAAAAATTTGAATTGCATTGAAGTTAACATTTTTTCCAATTCCCATGATAAAGCCCACAGTTCTGAAGACATTAGTGTGCATATCCAATTCCACATTATCGGTGGACTCTGGCGGCATCGGACCAAGATCTTCCTTCGGTCAGAGTCGCCAACAATCTAGAGCTCCGGACAACCATGTAGCTGATAAAGTATAGGTGGCACTGGTGAGGAGGTCGACGACGGTGCTCCGCCGTGTTTGAGTGTGTGCGTGCGTGTGTCTCGAATGTGTGTGTGTGTGTGTGAGAGAGAGAGAGAGAGAGAGAGAGAGATGCTGTGATGGTGGTGTGACGGGTAGTAGGTTGTTGGTGGCGGGTGGGTCCCACTAAGGTGGATGTTTGGTATATTACCATATATAACTTTAAGGTGAAGACACGAGTGTTGGATTTTTTTTCTGAACTTCTCTACGCAGTTGCCAAAAATTATATAGAAGTATAAAGTATGGTAAAATAAATTAGTCTGAATAATAAAATGATTGCGATACTATATATATTTATATATAGGGTAGCGCTCCGATGAAAATGATACTTAGTAAAAGAAATAAGAATACATTATAGTTATTAGATAAAATGATCCAATGACATAAAAAAAGCCAAAATAGTACATTCACTAACGGCATTCTAGTAATATTTCATACCGCACACAAAGATGTGGACCCCACTTTAATTAATACGTGCCAACTGCAACCACCAATTTGATAACCGTGCCCACCCCTCTCTCACCCACCCCACCTCACCATCTCTCTCTCTCTCTCCCCCACATAAACACATACACACACAACACACACAGTGCACGCATTCCGACTGATTACAGATCGCCGCCGTCCACCGAGGGTCACCGGTCGTTCGCCGCGCGCCAGTCAGTCAACATCCAGATCAGCATCAGTGATTGTCATCCTCAGCCGCCGAGTGCACCTCCCTGCCTCCACGATTCTCGCCGGAGAACATCGCCTTAGCCAGTGTTGATGATGTGGCCGCCAACACCATCGACGGTCGGACGCCGACGAGTGAGTTGCTTGTGATTTTATTTCTTTTTTTAAATTATCGTGTGTGTGTGTGCGTGCATGTGTTCGACGTGCGGCGGCGCCAGTGAGGTGCGCTGACGGCCATTGACGGAGTGTTCTTTTTTTTAATAAAAAAATTCCCATGGCGATAGAAGTGGAGGTGTTTCTGTGTATGCATATGTGAGTGTGTGTGTGTGTGTGTGTGTGTGTGTGTGTGCGTGTGTGTGTGTGTGTCTGAAGCTGTGTGTGCATGTGACGTGAGGCGACGCCAGTGAGGTGTGCCGGCGGCCATTGACGGAGTACGGCGGTAACTGGCAGACGGCGAGCCGTCTACTGTGGGTGTAGAATTGAGGGGCTTGAATTTTGAAAATTTAATATTTCTTACGGACTTGAGTGTGATATTTAAACTTTTATATATATTTCATATGAGTAAGTGGGTCAAATGTGTAATTTATATAAAATATATAAAAAAAATATATTAATTTTTTATATTAGATAATAATTCATGTAATTTCAACAAAGAAACAAAATAAAATATTAAATAAAAACATTAAAATACTTCATTTTTTCATAATTATAAATACAAATTATCTTTTTCATTATATCATTATTTTGATAAATGCAAAATAAGTTTTATTGGCATACATAATATTAAATATTTTCTACAAAATTGAAATGCACGTAATAAAGAAATCCGGCTCATTATACTGCACAACAATGTTATACGACCGCACATTAGTGATTGCAGAATGCACATGATTGATTTTTATATTTTATATATTATGTCACTTCAACCACGAATACTATAAAATGTGAAATGTAAATATCAAAACACTAAAAATAATTGTATTATATAAATAATAATTATAACAATTATTTCGATTAATCAAAATACTCGGTTAATCAACCGAATAAACTAATTATATCGATTCAGAATTAGTTTGATTGAGTTGTGACAAATCATTAGCAATCCATGGCCTGGGCGTGCACAACAGTGTTAGACAAATTGCACTTTAACAACTATCAGGTTGCACAATACATAAATATATAATTTATATTTGAAAATTTATATTTCGGTTTGATTACACTTTTTCCATAAAAAACTCGATTATTTTGGTTTGATATCAGTTTTTTTATAACTGGAATAACCAAACGACATAAATATATAAAAATATTATTATTTTTTATTGATACTATATCTTTTATGCACCGCGATTGCACGTTAACATTAGAAGAATTGCACTTTAGTGACTATCTGATTGCACAATATCAACCAAACTAGACCGAACTAAATTTTGCAGTCAATATTTTATATTTTGGTGATTGCACAATAGCAAAATGTAAATTTTCATCAAAATTTCGATTTATTTTTTTTTACATTACAAAACTCGATTATTTTGATTTGATGACAATTTTTTTTTTTACAAAAATAACCAAAACGAATGAACTATATGTAAATATTATTATTGTTATACTTTTATGCATCGGGATTGCAGAATAATATTGGACGAATTGCACTTTAGTAACTAACTGATTGCCAAACATGATTTACTCTTAAAATTCTCGGTTGCAATTCACATATGTTGTGCAATATTATTCACTTTCTTTATCATTATTAAGCATTCATTATAATTTTATAAATTATACATTTGACACATGCACTAAATTGAAAATTACTAAAATTTCTAAAATTGCGTTTAAGCCACTAGGCCCTATCAAATTCTCAAATGGAGGCCCGTCTAATATACACCACTGGCACTAACAGATCATTCACCTTCCCCATCAATCGACAACCGCCTACCCATCCCAGACAGTCGGTTGTACGTCGGTGGAGAACACAATCGAACATGGCCCCGACGACTATTATACACCATCTATTTTCCAGCGCCGCCGCCACTCATGCTCTATTGTGTCCTCGTCGCCATTGTTTCTGTCGTCCAAACATTCCACAACAACCACCGCTATTGGATGGCGAGGGATCTGGGGAACGTCGTCTGAAAATAAGTAAAATTTCGGCAATGCAGTTTCCGGCTGTTTGAGGGATGTGGTTGGAACTGTTGGACGTTGTGTACGCCAGTGGAGACGACGACAGAGAGTCGTGGGCGCTAAGGACAGGATGGAGTCGTCGGAGAATAATTCGTTGAACCAGGTGGTCGGACATGCTGTGACCGGCGGCGACTGTGGGTTGTGGCTGATATGGTCTGATTGGTTACGACGACGAGACCGACGGGGACTATGCCGGCAACGGTTTGGTGGCGGATGTCAGGGGTCGCCAGCGACAAGGAGTTGTGGCACTCTGTGTGTTGTGTGTGTAGTCCAACTTTTTTTTTTTTTTTTCTTATTTTATGTGTGCATGTGTGTTTAATGTGTTAGTGTATGAGAGATGGGGCGGTTGTGGTGGGGTCCACCAAGTGAGTTTTTAATTGTTTAGTGACTGTTATACCTTTTAGTGAGTGATTAAATGCACATATTTGACCACTATATGCTCAAGTATTCATCATAATGTCATTACATGTTTAACTATATCATTAAAGTTTGACTTGATCATAACACTTATTTGTTAGATCTAGAGGTTTAAATTCATTATAATTTCATTCATTCTTATTTCGTTCGCTATCTTCAATCTTCAATTTCTCATGTGAACCCTCCTCTTTATACATATATGTATCCCTCAAGCAAAGATTATATAGCCATGAGGGATGCCAAAATCGTGCTATTAATTCAAAGTTAAGAAAATGTCCCGATAAGTTGAAAGTATAATCAACACATTTAACGTGATTTAAATGGTTTTAATTAGACGAGAGAGAATGTGAAACAATTATTCATGTACAACGAAATATCGACATCTCCATTTCCCGAGAATCACAATACCAACAACTTGGTCATGTAAAAGTGAGGGTTTAAAATTTAAACATTTTCTTTTTTACCCTTGAAATGTTGTGTAGAAATTTTAACTGACGCCGTATAAATGATTTTATAAGCATTTCACATCGCACTTTCCGTACAGTAATTTTTTTTTTTTTTTATTTATCA
>CACSLK010012233.1:1639068-1657986 GCA_902706635.1 Striga hermonthica
CTCTCTCTCTCTTTCTCTCTCTCTCTCTCTCACACACACACACACACACACCCAAACACACATTCGAGACACACGCACGCACACACTCAAACACGGCGGAGCACCGCCGCCGACCTCCTCACCAGTGCCACCTATACTTTATCAGCTACATGGTCGTCCAAAGCTCGAGATTGTTGGCGACTCTGACCGAAGGAAGATCTTTGTCCGATGCCGCCAGAGTCCACAGATAGCGTGGAATTGGATATGCATGCTAATGTCTTCAGAACTTTGGGCTTTATTATGGGAATTGGAAAAATGTTAAGGACTTCAATGCAATTCAAATTTTTAGTTATATTGCAATTTTGGATTAAGGGTAAATTTGTAATTTATTAAAAATATAGTAAATAAACTATAATCATAAAAGAAAAAAAAACATTATTTCGTATGGATATGAAAATTGAAAATACAAATACTACAGAATGCACAATATTGTTTATGCGGTGCACATTAAAGCCTATGAGAATGCAAAATAACGTATATTTTGCGCACGAACCCGAGTGAAAAGTATAAAAAATATATTATTGAACATTTTTATATGTATTATTAATGTACCTTTAATTTATTGTTAATATTATTATTTTCAGCAAATACTAATATAGGACAAGTCATTAAAAAATACATACAACGCGATTGCACAATAATGTTAGATGAATTGCACATTAATGACTATCAAATTGCACAACAGTCGAATTGCACATTATTAACTGAAATCGATCGAACTAAAACTTTTGATTTGGAATCTTATATTTTCGCTCGATTATCAATTTTACTTTTAAAATCATTGTCATTTTATTTTGATATCGGCTATTTTTAAAATAAGTGAAATTTATGAACTTTTAATTGTACAGGTGGAGGAGAATTCGTGACTTTATAAGAATACAACGTTATATTTTATGTGCATTTTATCTTAAAATGTTGTGCATTGTATATATCATTAATGTGCAATTATTGAACTTTTAATAAACTGAAAAATGCCCCACATACTAAAGTGCAATATAATAAGAGTTATAAATAGCAACAAAGTCCTTATTAGTTGTCTAATATCAAGAAAATAGGCCCCCATGTAAAGATAAAAATCAATCAAATAAAATAAAGTCAACATCTTTTTGCATCTCGATGAATGCGTTGGTGGCAGGTCGGACCGTTCAACGGAGACTTGGGATTTATCTCAACGGTGTTTGACTGTGAGTTATTTGATACTAATGGGAAGGTTCCCCCTTCACTTGGGGGAGGGGTGAAGTTACGGGAGGCCGGACCGTGCTTTAGTTTCTGAGACATAGGCGAGGGTGTTTGCGACTCTTTGGGATGTGCAACCTAGAGGCCAAGCTCGATAGTCTGTGGCACAGGTTGAAGCAGTGGAATTGGGATGTTTTTTCAGACCTTTCCCAACGTCTATTTGTAGCTCATAGTGTGTATGCTGACGCTGAGCGAGCTTATGATCCAGAATTCTCTACAAAGAATAGAACCATGACGCGCTACTGTCATGCTAAGTACCGCTCCGACTTTTTATGGATGAGGATTTCTAGAATCATAAGGCTTTGGTACATTGGGTTATTGATGGGGAGCGTAATACCAAGTACTTTTAGGTTTTTGTGAGGCAGAAGTATGTCAAGTTGTATATTCATAGTATCGAAAAACAACGGGTCATCTTTGACTCAAGAGTCCTAAATACGGGGTCGTGGCGCACTTTAAGTCTCTCTTCACCTTAGACAGGGACTTGCTTACGGCCCCCAACGCTTCTTTCTTCCCCGTTATCCCTCATCTTGTTGGGCTTTCTGAGCTCAAGAGTGTGGAAGAGGTTACAGAAGCTATTTTTGTTTTCAATAGTGTCTCTAGCCCAAATAGCTTCTCATCTCACATCTATCAGGCCTGCTGGGATCTTGTTGAGACTGATGTTGAAGAAGGTGTGGGGGATTTCTTCTCTGGTCGTTAGATGCCAACTTCTTCCAGAGCTACCTCTATCATCCTAATCCCCAAAAGACCTTTCCCGAGCTCTTGGTCAGATTGTAGACCAATCAACCTCTGTAAAGTGACCAACAAGATCATCTCTAAAATTCTTAACGGGCACCTTGCCCCTCTCCTTCCTTCTTTCATCTCTCCAAAACATAGTCATTTCATCAAGGATCGAGCCATTAGTGATAACATTCTTTTGACCCATGAGATGATCCACAGAATCTCTCATGTGGATCGGTTGCAAGTCCAGACCTTGTGCTGAAGCTAGACATAGACGTTTTTTTTTTTTCTGGTTAATGGCAGCCTCACCGAATTCTTCTTCATCTCGGGGCCTCCGAAAGGTGAATCCTTTCTCCCCCTGACTTTATGTTCTGGTGGCTGACTACCTTTCTCGCTACCTTAACGTCTTCATCCGTGATAACCCAAGGATGACCTACAAGACAAGTGGCTAAGGTCCTCCCATCTAACACCTCTCTTATGCGGATGACATCATTATCTTGACTTGTGCAAATAATGATGGACAGGTCGAGCTTATGCACCTTCTACCGACTATGGCTCGGTCACTGGTCAATTCATCGGTGTTTAAAAGAGCACCTTCATCCTCTCCCCTCCCATTGTGGATCAATGGGCGCAGTGGGTCCACGAGCGCACTGGTTTTGCACGAGATGACCTACCCATCACCTACCTCGACGCCCTTCTATACAAGGGCTATCACAAGAATTGCGCTCTGTGCAAATGTCAGGCAGAGGATGATTGACCTGATCTCTGGCTGGTCGCACAGACATCTTTCTTTTGGGGTTCCGTTTGCACTGATCAAGAGCACCCTCAATGCCATCCCGCTTCATCTCTTTATGGTCCATAATTCCCTTCAATCGACTATCCACAATTTTGATCAGATCATGAATCGTTATTTCTGGGGGCATGGGGAAGGCTATCGAAAGGGAAGACAAGTCCACTAGGTGAAGTTGGATTTCGCTTGCCGCCCTTTTTTCGAGGGTGCTCTTAGGATTCGCCACTTATCTGATTAAATCACCACATTCTCTTATAAGATGTGGTGGCGCTTCAGAGAGGGAAACTCGTTTTGGGCTCAGTACCTTCGCGGAAAATACTGCCCTAGAGGTGTCTGTCATCCCTGTAAGGTGACAACCACCTCTCATGATAGTAGACAGCGGAGGCGGCTCACCAGGGTAGGTTGGCGTGCACAGGAGCACATCTTTTGGACGCTGGGTGAGGTGTATATTAGCTTTTAGGATGAGTGGTGGTTTGGTGAGGGGCCTTTTCCAAGCACTAGGCAAGTCACTCTCTCTCATTCCTTGTGGGTAAAGGACTAGTGGACTGATGGGGTTTGGGATAAGGATAGGTTAGAAAACGTGTTAGGTACTGAAGCGCTTTTAATGACCAGGTTTCAGTTTAGATTTAGCAGATTTCTATCTCGAAGGACGATTCAGATGATATGAGGTGAAGACTTGCACCTTCGAGTTCATTTTCTATGACCTCGGCTTGGGGGAAGTACGGCTAGGTGTCCGACCTAACCTTCTCTTCGGGGCCATTTGGAACGATCTGCTTACACATACCATCTCTGTCTTCTTTTGGTGTCTTCTTCTGCCCTGAATTCGAATCGACGTTGTGATGCAGACGAGGGGGCTTTCCTCCCATTCGCGGTGTTACTGTTGTGCCAAGACCAAAGATTTCCAGACTGAGATTTTTTCCCTTTTTTTAGAGAGCGAGGTTGCTAGGAGATTGTGGGAGCATTTCGCAACTTATACTCATATTCTCTCTACAGACTACAAACAATTTTTTTGTGCTCTTGATTTTTTTTCTCACAGCGCACACACTTTAGACACATGAGCTTCCGCATTCCTTGTCTGATCTTGTGTTTCATTTGGACAGAAAGGAATAGTGTGAAGAGTAGGGAAATTACTTTTATGTGCTCTCACATTGTTTTGCAGGCTCTCTCTCCTCACAGCTCTGGGCAGAGTCACACCTAGAGACTGGAAAGGCTGTACGCCGCCCCACCGCTTCGTACTATCTCTGCTGCCGCCTATCCAGCGTCCACGCCCCAGAGCCGTTATTTGGATGAGACCCAACTCCTCTTGGGTTAAGCTAAACACTAACGGGTCTTTTGACCAACTTATCGGAGATGCCAGAAGGAGGGTACTGATTAGGGATCACAGCGGAGCTCTTATTTTTGCCTTCCACGTCCCACTTCGGACCTATTCGAGCTACATGATATAATTTATCTCCAAGCTAAAAGTTGTTCTTCGAGGGCTCGATTCCTCCTAAGAAAATAAATCACATAAGGACATGCATGATTAAACGGCAATAATAAACGAGGAATAAATAATCCAACTATCATAGCCATTTAATCAATCTCCAAGCTTTTCGAAGAAACGCAATCCCTGTCCTTGTCGAACTGCGTCTTCCTTTTCGAGATTTGGACATCCTCTTCATCATGACTCGCACTTCTTGTTTTGAACAAGTCGTCTCTAGGAATCCCGCCATTCGATTTGGTCCGCGTGTTTCTTGCCTCGCCTCATTAAGGTTGGTACACGTCCTCCGGAGCAACAGTGAATAATATAAAGCAATTACATAATTCATCCTATGATCCTAGTAGGAGCCGTACATGAGTTATCTATGAAAGCAGTAAACTATGCGGTGTCCCACCGCGGAAATAAATTATTACAAGCATTCACTAACCCAAAAACTTCTCGACATGTCTGAGACTTATAAAACAACATACATGAATTAAAACCATACATACAGTCCATAATAGTCGGATTTGAAATCACCTGCAAACAACTTTTGTAATTTCTAATCTACTATGCGCTGAGTCTGTACACAATTAATTCACATAAACAGGTAAGTCCTTATTCGAACAGTGCACAAAGTTGAATTAAACTTGGGCTCTGCTACCAGTTGTTGGGTTCTGTTAAGAACGTCAACAACATGCACGTTTGAATTTGGGAAAATAAACCCTAACGCAGCGGAATCTATAATTAGGGTTAGGACATTACCGTTTAAAAATTTTGCCGACTCAGAGACGTTCCTGATTTCCTTTGATGGAGATCTTCTGATTACCAAAACTCCATGGGCTAACGGGTTTGGCCTTTCACGATTCTGATCGAGTCACTGAATCACGAACGTACATCAGATCGAGCTTGTCGGGCTCGAGCCGGTTGGACAAGATTCGGTTCACCGGGTTGGCTCGATCGAACCTCGGCTGGGCTGACTCGGGTTCGGCTCGAGTCAGCTGGTCACGTCTCGGTCTTGTGTAGGTGTAGCGGTGCAGTCGCAAAGTGGCACTTATCGGCTCAAGTCGCAGACGGAGGTGGCTGGGATGCGCAGTCGTGTAGGCAGACGTGGACTGATGCGGGATGCTCGGGCACGTGCAGTGTGGATGTCCTGGGCTTGCGCGGACTGGGTCCCGTGGGCGTACAGACGCGGTAGTCCTTCTCCTGCGCGGACTGGGACACGGGCAATCGACGCGGGCGTGACGAACTCGGGTGGTGGCGATGCACGAGCAGACATGTGGGGTTGATGGCTCGTGCAGGTGTCCCTGGGCATCGCTGGGACGGTGCGACTGGTGTCTGGCTACGTGCGGCTGTGGCCTTTTGCTCGCGGCTGCGTGCGGCTAGGAGCTGCACGGGTTCCGACGGCGCTGGGCGGAGGCGACGATTTCCGGTGGCGGACGACGGCGGTCAACGGTGGAGGATGGTCGGAAAAATTAGATCTTCAAAGTTTGAGATATATCACCTTAAGATCTTCTAATGGATTACATAGACACCTACTTCACTAATCTTGGTGGTGTGATTAATCGAATCTCTCGAGCTCTCGACAATGAATAGAACATGATTTTCTCTCTCTCTAGGACCTTAAAATCGATCTCTTGTAATGTATGAGAAGAGCTGGGGACATGGTGTATTTATAGGCTCCATTATGGACCTTAAGGGGGTGCTAACTATGGGGTTATCCCATTAGAGCACCCACAATGCTTTGGGTCTCTTAAAGAAAAATCAAATGCCATGTAGAAAATAGACTTAGTCTATAAAAAGATGTATTCCAATGCAATAAAAAATAGACTTGATCTAGCTTATGTGGTGTTAGTGTTATATACTGAAAGCTTAGCTTTGGATGATATTACACTTTTACGCTTTATAAATGAGAAATATGTTAGATTAAACAAGTTCTACGTTCTGTTGTTTTGCATTAGATAGTGTGGGTCGTCATCGAGCGAACCGAAGATCATGCTATCAGTTACTCGCGAAACAGGAATAAGTGGTTCACAACCCAGATAGACATGAACACCCCATCGCTAACGGTTGTAGTGTCAACTGTACAGTTTGTCTTGACTGATTAGTTGCACTAGTACATTTATGTATTGAACAAGATCCCAGAGAGGAGCAGTTCGTTTTATACTGATCATCGTAAACGAACTAGACTTCGGTTAATTACTGCGTACTCTTAACCAGTAAGATATTAAACAGACATATATGTGTAGTATTTATTACTTTGATTCACATGGGTGAGGCTTAGTGAACTGGGCCAATAGACCCGCTGTCTTGGGTAATATTGCTACATGTAGGATGTGCTGTTAGGATATTTACGGTCACCATGTGCGTTAGTTTGATGATGTCCCCGGAGTGAGTTCATGAAGGAATATTATGCAAAACGCTGCAGGTGGATTAAATTTCGGCATAGTAATAATGTGATGAACGAGAGCTAGCTTCGGTGAAATAACAATAAATTAATTAATTCTTGATTGTCAGTAATCGAACTAATTAATGGACATTATATCTTAAACATGGGGAGATAAATCGAGTAATTATTATTGGAGTCTCAATTGTAAATTGGGCTAGGAAAAAAGAGTGCAATAATATTATGTTGGTGGCCCATTTAATATTATTTAATTAATTAAAATAAGTGGCTTGGTCCACAAGTATTTTAATTAATTAAGGTGTCCTAATCCTAATCTCATAAGGATCCCTACTGTTGCTCTATATATACATCATTAAGTTCATGGGAAGAGAAGAGAATTCCACATCTTGGAAATCACACCCCACGCCTCTCTTCTCTCTCAGTTCTCATTCGAGCTTTATCTTCTTCTTGTTGTTCCACTAGTACAAGATTAAGAGGTGTTTGAGATATACAGTAGAAGACGTGCAACATACCCAGACGACCGTCTCGACGAGAGCTTTCCAACGCCGCCAAAATCGCCGCCATTCGACGTTGGACGTCCTCACGCGCCGCCGAAAGCTCCCACGACTGCAACTTGTCTTCTTCCGTTTTTGCACTCGTTTGATCCAGTTTTCGATCTGATCTTGTTCGTGCAATCCTAGGACGCGATTTGCAGTCAACAATTCATTGGTGTGCTGTGTATGGCCATCTAGAAGATCAGCCAGATCGCCATAAATTTTAAGTCGTAAGTTCTCTACGCAAACCTTTGATCCGCTGCGCATAGGTTTACGTTTTGCTATTGAATTCGTAATTTGTGCATAACGAGATCTTCATTGATCCCAAGAAGTGGTATCAGAGCTTGGTTTAATTCGTTGTGTACAAGTTTGAATTTTTACGGCTTTATTTGTCAAGATGTATTCAAACGCAACCATATATTGGATTATATTCACATAGTTCAGTTTTCCAGGAATTAGTTTAATCCACTATTATGGCCGATTATGTGTTTGATGAATGTTGATGAATGTGATGTATGGTTTTACATTTGTTTTTAAAGCCTTGGACATGTCGAAGAATTTGATGGATGAATGTTTGTAATAATTCCGGGGGTTGACTGGATAGATTTAATTATTTTGTTTAGAAAACATGTACATCCATTCGTTGGATCTAGGATCGGATTATGTAATTTTGTAAATTATATTTTTTCGTGTTGTGATCGTGGATTAATTTCCGGGAGATCACAAGAAATCAACGAGCCTCGAATGACCAACTGGGACGAAGCCCGGAGGCGCGCACGGACACGCGAGAAAAAAAAAATATTTTCCGACCACCGACGGCGGCGGCCGGGCGGCGGCGACGGCGGGCTGACGGCGGTGGAAAGGTTTACTTGGTGTCCAAGCAGTACAAGATCTACAAGGATTCTACTGCAGTGAGAGTTCCAGTTGAACAGAGAAAGAATATATAAGGTTTCCTTGTTTATGGGAACTAAATATTTAATGGTCATAATAGTGGATTTATTTATTTATTTATTTAAATTCATTATGTCATTAATTATTTATTTATTTATTTATGCATGTTAATTAATTATTGTATTTGTATGGGATTAATTTAGAATTGCATATTTAATTATGCATGTTAATTAATTATTGCATTTACATAGGATTAATTTAGAATTGCATAAATATTTAAATAGGTAAAAATCCTCATTTAAATTATACTAAGTTTGAGAAGGGATTTTAAATTAAAGTTAATTGTAAAATTCCTAAGGCCTTCATTTCTAATTTGTAGGTAAATCAATTAATTGCGGTTATGGGCTCCCCCTCGGGTGACATCGCTAAAATTGATTGTAGGAAATTACCAGGACGAATTTCTAATTAAACGATTAGTGGAAGTTTTATGAGAGAGTACGAGCTTCCCCTCGGATGACGTATAATCGAATTCGTATGAACTTAGGATCGAGAAATGGGATTCACTTAGAATGCGATTTATTTATAACTCCCCTCGGGGTCCCTGAATTTATTGCATGGCCAAATGGAGACCGACTATTAATTTCGCTCGTCATGAATTTGGTTTTGACTTATGGAAATTAATGGGCCTTTGAAAGCCCTTCTCTTGCGAATGTTGAGTTGTGTAGTGTTGCCCTCGCATCATGCATTAACTCTCGGTGTTTTGAGATGTCGGTGAATTTAAGTTAATATTGTTATGAGGATATCAATATTTGCAGTTAAAATCAAATGTGTTTAATCTGTAAAATTATTTTCGTGTTTCTTAGATATTCATCATGTCGTTCAATCAGTTATCTGTCATTCTAAAAGAAAATCAACATACTGGTCCTAATTACATTGATTGGAATAGGAACTTAGACATTGTGTTGACTGCTGAGGGTTATAAGTTTGCGATTACTGAGGCTTGCCCGGCAGAGCCCGTGGCTGATGCTCCTGAGCAGGAGAAAGGGGAGTATGTCCGGTGGAAAAAGGCTGATGAGATGGCGAATTGTTACATTCTGGCATCTATGCCAAATGTTCTTCAACATCAGCATTAGTCTATGAACACTGCGGCAGATATACTTCTTAATCTCAGGAATCTGTTCGGACACCAGTCTAGGGCTGCTAGGAAAGAGGCTATGAGTGCTCTGATGACTACGCGCATGGCAGAGGGCAAACCCGTAAGGAAGCATGCTCTGAAGGTTATGGCGCTACTCAATGAGCTTGAGGTTATGGGAGGTTTTATCGACGGGGAAACTCAGGTTGATATCATGCTCCAATCTCTGCCGAAGAGTTCTGATTAGTTCCAGTTGAACTACAACATGCATAAGAGGCATATGGATCTTCCAGAACTGTTAGCAGAGCTTCAGTCGGCGGAGGCCTTATTCACTCAGGCGCCTCACGCACTGGCTGCCGAGCAGGCTGGACCTTCCAGGCCTCACAAGGGCAGGAAGAGAAAGAAGTCTGCAGGAAAAGCAAAGGTGCAGGATGCCCCGGTGGTACAACGACCGCCCCCTCAGTCTGTGGCAAAGAAGCTGAAAGGTAGGTTCCACAAGTGCAACAAGTCAGGATACTGGAAGGTCGACTGCCCTCTCCTCAAGAAAGGTAACTCTCTCGTTAATGTCGTAGAAACATGTTTAGCGGTTGTATCTACCAGAACCTGGTGTGTAGATACTGGAGCCACTGATCATGTCTGCAATTCGTTGCAGGAGTTCCAGGAAACCAAACGGCTTAGGGAGTGAGAGATCACTGTCTACATGGGCGATGCTACGAAAGTGGCATCTGTTGCAGTGGGAGCCGTTACTTTATCTTTTGATAGTAGTATTTTGGTTTTGAGACATTGCCTTTATGTTCCTAGTTTTAGAAAGAATCTTGTTTCGGTTTCTAAACTTGTTTCAGATGGATTTTCGTTTACGTTTGATGACATGGTTGTTATTCATTATGGAAAGAGTTTCATTTGTTCTGGTTCATTAGTTGGCAATTTATATGTTCTCTAATCAAACTCTCCCACACTACAACAAACTGAATTGAATAATGTCATGACTAAATGTAATAAGAGAAAGGAATCTTTGAGTATGAATCAAGCATATCTATAGCACCTTAGACTTGGGCACATCAATCTAAGGAGGATTCAAAAGTTAGTGGCCAGTGGACTTCTCGGTCCATTGGAAGAGCACTATCCAACTTGCGAATCATGCCTAGAAGGTAAGATGGCCAAAAGGCCGTTTACTGCAAAGGGGTATAGGAGCCAAGAAGTGCTAGGATTGATTCATTCTGATTTATGTGGTCCTATGTCGATCCAGGCTAGAGGAGGTTTCGAGTACTTTGTCTCTTTTATATATGAATACTCGATATTTGTGTACATTTATCTGTTGCACCGCAAGTTCGAATGCCTTGAAAAATTCAAGGAGTATCGGGCAGTTGTGGAGAAGCTACATGGTAAAAGTATCAAGTCGCTTCGATCTGATTGAGGTGGCGAATACCTCTTTGGAGAGTTCAGGACATATTTATTAGAAGATGGGATTGAATCCCAATTGACTGCACCCGGTATGCCCCAGCAGAATGGGGTTGTAGAACGAAGAAATAGGACTCTTAGGGAAATGGTTAGGTCGATGATGAGTTATTCAAAGTTACCAGATTCGTTCTGGGGATTGGCTTTAGAAACAACTGTGTATATACTGAACATGGTTCCTTCAAAGTCGGTAGAAACTACTCCTTATGAGATGTGGAAAGGGCGCAAGCCCAATTTCTCACAGTTTCGAGTAAGGGGTAGTCTTGCACACGTGTTAGCAGGAAGCTGGCAAGTTGGAGAAACGTTCGGAAGCACGAGTGTTTGTAGGCTATCCCAAGGGAAGGAAAGGTGGATTATTTTATAGTCCAGAGGATCAGAAGGCGATCGTTAGCACGAACGCTAGATTCTTGGAAGAAGACTATATTATGAATCACAAGCCCGCGAGTAGACTAGTCTTAGAGGAGTTGAGGGGTGAAGTCGATAGTTCCCCACCGAGTGCGCAAGTAGATACATCACATAATACTGCAACACGGCACACTGAGAGTGTACCAGTGCAGATAGTACCTCGTCGTAGTAAGGTTTCTCAATTACCCGACCGATGGATAGGTCTTGAAGAGTCTAAGGGCTCAGTTCCAGGAAACCTAGAATCGGACCCAAGAACCTACAACGAGGCACTCCAAGATAAAGATGCAGAATCATGGAATATTGCAATGGGATCTTGTAGAACCAGGTCTGGGATCTTGTAGAACCACCCAATGGGGTACGACCCATTGGATGTAAGTGGATCTACAAGAGAAAGAGAGGATCAGATGGAGAGGTGCAATCCTTCAAAGTTAGGCTTCTTGCGAAAGGTTATACCCAGATTGAGGGTATAGACTATGATGAGACCTTTTCGCCAGTAGCTATGCTTAAGTCCATTCGGATTCTCTTGGCTGTAGCCGCTCATATGGATTATGAGGTATGGCGGATGGATGTTAAGACGGCTTTCCTTAATGGAAACCTTCAGGAGGACATCTATATGTAGCAACCAGAGGGATTCATTGCAAAATGACGTGAGCATCTAGTGTGTAAGCTTAATCGGTCTATTTATGGATTGAAGCAAGCTTCGAGATCTTGGAATATTCGGTTCGATGAGGTGATCCAGTCGTACGGGTTCACTCAATATCCGGATGAGCACTGTGTACAAGAAAATCAGTGAGAGCGTGGTGGTGTTTCTTGTGTTGTACGTGAATGACATACTTCTTATTGGAAACGGTAAGAATGAGTTGTCTGACGTAAAGGTGTGGTTGTCTAAGCAGTTTGATATGAAGGACTTAGGAGAAGCAGAACACATTCTTGGTATTAGGGTCCTACAAGACCGTAACAAGAGAATGCTGTGCTTATCCCAGTCATCATACATAGATATTGTCTTGGCTAGGTTCAACATGTAGGATTCCAAGAAAGGTACCTTGCCTTTCAGGAAAGGAATCCCTCTCTAAGGAGATGTCTCCTAAGACGCCTCAAGAGTTTGAGGACATGAAGACAGTTCCTTATGCATCGGCAGTAGGAAGTCTTATGTATGCTATGCTTTGTACCAGACCAGATATCAGCTACGTTGTTGGCTTAGTAGCCAGATATCAAAGT
Organism: Striga hermonthica; assembly: GCA_902706635.1. Classification (NCBI taxonomy): domain Eukaryota; kingdom Viridiplantae; phylum Streptophyta; class Magnoliopsida; order Lamiales; family Orobanchaceae; genus Striga; species Striga hermonthica. The sequence goes on from CACSLK010012233.1 coordinate 1,651,351, forward strand.
AATCCGGGTAGGGAACATTGGTCTGCGGTGAAGCATATACTCAAGTATTTGAGAAAGACTAAGGAGTACATGTTAGTTTACCGTGCAGAAAGCTTGTTACCTCTGGGTTATAGTGATTCTGATTTCCAGTTAGATAGGGACGGGAGTAAGTCAATCTCTGGTTATCCTTTTACCTTGGGAGGTGGAGCCATTTCATGGAGGAGTGCTAAGCAGAAATGCGTGGCAGACTACACCATGGAAGCCGAGTACATAGCAGCTTCAGAGGCAGCGAAAGAGGCAGTTTGGCTCAAAAACTTCTTGGTGGACTTAGAGGTGATTCAGAGTTTGCCACGTGGTATCACCGTGTACTGTGATAACAGTGGAGCAGTAGCAAACTCAAGGGAACCATGAGCCCATAGAGCAAGTAAACACATAGAGCGCAAGTACCATCTGATCCGAGAGATAGTTGGTAGATGAGACGTTGATGTTGCCAAGATTGCATCTGAGGACAACCTAGCTGATCCTTTCACAAAGAGTTTGACGGAGAAGGTCTTCGTTAAACACTTTACAAGAATGAGAGTCAAATGCATGGCGATAGGATCGACATAGGTCTTTTAGAATAACGGATTGATAGGACTATACTTGTAAAAGCGAAAGCTTTAAGTATAAGTGGGAGATTGTTAGTGTTATATACTGAAAGCTTGGCTTTGGATGATATTACACTTTTACCCTTTATGAATGAGAAATATGTTAGATTAAACAAGTTCTACGTTCTGTTGTTTTGCATTAGATAGTGTGGGTCGTCATCGGGCGAACCGAAGATCATGCTATCAGTTACTCGCGAAACAAGAATAAGTGGTTCACAACCCAGATGGACATGAACACCCCATCGCGAATGGTTGTAGTGTCAATTGTACAGTTTGTCTTGACTGATTAGTTGCACTAGTACATTTATGTATTGAACAGGATCCCAGAGAGGAGCAGTTCGTTTTATACTGATCGTCGTAAACGAACTAGGCCTTGGTTAATTATTGTGTACTCTTAACCCGTAAGATATTAAACAGACATATATGTGTAGTATTTATTACTTTGATTCACATGGGTGAGACTTAGTGAATTGGGCCAATAGACCCGATGTCATGGGTAATATTGCTACATGTAGGATGTGTTGTTAGGATATTTACGGTCACCATGTGCGTTAGTTTGATGATGTCCCCGGAGTGAGTTCATGAAGGATTATTATGCTAAACCCTGCAGGTGGATTAAATTCTGGCATAGTAATAATGTGATGAACGAGTGCTAGCTTCGGTGAAATAATAATAAATTAATTAATTCTTGATTGTCAGTAATTGAATTAATTAATGGACATTATATCTTAAACATGGGGAGATAAATCGAGTAATTATTATTGGAGTCTCAATTGTAAATTGGACTAGGAAAAGGGAGTGCAATAATATTATGTTGGTGACCCATTTAATGTTATTTAATTAATTAAAATAAGTGACTTGATCCACAAGTATTTTAATTAATTAAGGAGCCCTAATCCTAATCTCCTAAGGATTCCTACTGTAGCTCTATATATACATCATTAAGCTCATGGGAATAGAAGAGAATTCCACATCTTGGAAATCACGTCCCACGCCTCTCTTCTCTCTCTCAGTTCTCATTCGAGCTTTATCTTCTTCTTGTTGTTCCACTGGTACAAGATTAAGAGGTGTTTGAGATATACAGTAGAAGACCTTTGGGTAAAGTGAGACGAAATATATTTGGTCAACAGAACTAACCGGAGGTCCGATCAAGACGTGCAGCATACTCAGACGACCGTCTCGACGAGAGCTTTCCAACGCCACTGAGATCGCCGCCATCCGATGCCAGACGCGCCCTCGAAAGCTCCCAGGACTGCAACTTGTCTTCTTCCATTTTTGCACTCGTTTGATCCGGTTTTCGATCTGATCTTGTTCGTGCAATCCTAGGACGCGATTTGCAGTCAACAATTCATTGGTGTGCTGTGTACGGCCATCCAGAAGATCAGCCACATCGCCATAAATTTTTAGCCGTAAGTTCTCTACGCAAACCTTTAGATCCGCTGCGCATAGGTTTACGTTTTGCTATTGAATTCGTGATTTGTGCATAACGAGATCTTCATTGATCCCAACAATGTGGCACTATAAAAAGGAGACCAAGCCCACTCTTGGGTCTATTTTGGACCCAAGTACAAACCTACCTAATCATCATTATTCATAATTTTCTTTTTTTTAATAGGCAAAACATATTCTTTTACATGCATTTATTATTGTGATATTTTTATTGGTTGTCAGGTATACTAGACCTAGTACCTTTGTTTTTGCATTTGATAGATTTTAGATTTTTTTAGCTTGGGTTTGTCCATGACATTTATGGACTTAAGTATATTTATTTGTCACATATGCAAAAAGAGACCCAAACCATTGTGGGTGCTCTTAGGCTTAAGAATTCTAATCATGCTCAATATCTTATCCCATGTAGAAGTCTTATTCCTCCTAACCTTTATTACCTTCTAGAAGACTCTATAGTCTCCTACCCCTAGGTAATATTCTAGAAGGAATATTCCTCTCCTAATGGAATTTAAAAAATGAATAATTAATTCCTAAAATCATAATTAGAATTAAAAAATAAAACATCTCACTAAAGTAATAATATTGCTCTCTTCATTTAGCTCCAATTTATTAAATAAATCAAACCTCCAAATGAGTAATTAATAAATTAATCTGACTGATCGATTTATGTCCCTATGTTTAAAATATAACGTCCATCAATTAATTTAATTACTGACAATTAAATTAAATTAACTTCTTTAATATCCAAGATTAGTACCACTCCGTTCGTTAATCATTATGTGGGATAATTATCCACCTGCAGGGTTTGACATAATAATCCTTCCTGAGCTCATTTCAAGGACGTCATCAACCCAGCGCACTGGGACATAGTGACTGTAAATATGATCTTTATGTCTAAACTGTGAATAATAAATTTATGTTTTACTAGGAACCGATAATATGATCTTTCTTTTCGATTATCTACAATGCAAAATAATGGGGTTATGATTGCATAAATAAATAAACTGCAAACATAAATACTTTGACTAAAACACGATTGTCAGATCAAAATGGTATTGTTTATATCTGAATGTCAAGCTTTTACAACATATCTAACAAAAATAATGGGGCGCTACATCATGTCACACCACCTAATTTGTCTTGTCTCGCTGGACTGAAGAATTTACGTCCCATCCTCAAAAGACAGATCTTTGTATAGCACCACGCATAAGTCATCTAGCCGCCTAGGTGGCAATTGACCATAATTGTATTATACATTTTCTCGCATATAGATGAGGCATCTAGCACCTCATAAAACAGGGGAAGAAGAGAACAATGAGATAGTACCATACAACAATACACAAATACCATAGTGTAAAAATACACACAATGCTCAAACCAGGGCCACCATTGTAACAAAATACTCTCTATGAGTCATATTTTCAGAGAATTTCCTTTCCTTGTTGATCTCTCACCAGATCGGTAACCTCGTATGTACAATTTTTTTTTCATTATTAATTAGAGCAAATTGTTTCATCTCCTCACATAAAATAGATTGAAACACTCTTAGTTCCATAATTAATAGTCGTTGTCGATTGCTCGTCAACACCATGTTCTTCCGTGGACCGAATTAATTTGATATAGCATCTAGGAAATATTTTGTGGGGTTGTTCTTTTTTGTTGTGGATTTTTTGGAAAGATCGAATCAATTAATTATTCTAGGGTTGTGCTCTTTTGATAATAAATCTGGTCAAGAACCAATAAACAACAAGTCTCTCTTTTCTTTTGCTCTTATTTTTTGATAATGATTGGAATACGTCCCAGACTGTGAAATTGGATGTGCCCTAAATATCAGATGTACCAAGATTTTCGTTTGAATCGTCTCATCTCGATCGCCTAGTACGACTAATTGAATTGACCTGCAAAAGAGACGGGAGATCGACCCTGCCGTTGACACTCCAACGCTTAGTCATAAAACTTCTATCTCAAATATACTGTAATTGAGAAAATTATTTAGAGCATATATTAGAAACTGAACCAGAATTACTTATTTTTAAGGGGATTAATTTACTCCCCAAGACAAAGAGTTTTCATAATAACCAAGGAATTTGATCATCTAAAATCACTGTGTGAATAGACACAAACTTACTTGGATATCTCATAATTAAGAAGGATTTCTGTATCTTTATTGGAATTTAACTAATAAGGTATATCATCAAATTGTAGTAATCAAGCTAAATCTCGATTGGACCGTTCGTACCCGAGCTAACCGCTTGGATCATTCCATTGAACTATTTTGAGTGCTACATCAGTTACAATGATATGTTAGTGAATTGTATTAGTTTTCTTAAACAACAATTAATGTAGATGTTTTGACCTGCAAATTATATTAGCAGTTTGTAAAGGAACTAGTATGGTACCCGTGCGTAGCACGGCGGGGTTATTTCCTCAAACCATTTTTTTAAAACTTTATTTTAAATATTTTTTTATAAATTAATAATTTAATTACAATAGAAAGAGGATAGAGGAATACAAAATATAAACAAAAATCATATATTATTAAACACTTCTCTATACACAACATTATTAGTTTAATTTTCTTTCAAACCTTCTTCTCCACAAATTAAAATTTTCAGACCCTTTCTGTTAGTAACACGAGAGACAACGACATATAACTGGCCATATATAAAAACTGGTTTCTTCAAGAATAAGCCAACATGCGATAATGATTGACCTTGACTCTTGTTTATAGTCATTGCGTACGAAACCATAATGGAGAAGTGACTTCTTTGAAATTTGAATGGTACTCTAACATAAGAAGGAGTTATTGTCATCCGAGGTATCAAAACTTTATCACATGCAAGATCGCCAGTAAGAATTTTACACTCGAAAACATGATTGGAGAGTTTAGTCACAACCAATCGTGTACCATTGCAGAGTCCCATTGAGTGATCCATATTCCGCAACAACATAACTGGAGTTCCGACCTTCAAATTCAATTCATGGTTCGGCGTTCCAGAACACTTGATAGTGTTCAAGAACTCAGGAGTATGGACTTGTGCCACAAAGTCGGTAATGGAGTCGGATTGACACGTACTGTATGAATTTAAATACGTGCGTCCCTCAGTCAAATTTAACGACGACATGTATTCATTAATAGATTCTACGATATCGAGTGTTGGTGCAAGTATAGCTCTATCCTTCAAAAAACTTGGATCGTCGGTTGCATTCTTGAACATCGGAAATGTGCTTTCAACAATTTTTACAACTGGATCATCGGATGGCTCTAGTAATAGATCATTTGGTATGTCTATCGGAGAACATCCATCATTTTTACCCCTCAATGTTCCATCTCCAATGCTCGCTATCCAATCAGCAAAAGCGGCCAACTCGTCATGTTCATTCGAATCACCAATGCTCTGAAGACGCATATTCTTTGTAAGCCTAAGCACAGTACATTCTCCCTAAATGCTAGAAGAGTTAATAGCAGCATTAACAATCTCCTGACGACTACCCTTTGGAACTACCAGAAGAATTTGTAGAAAGTCTCCACCAAACACAACAGTCTTGCCTCCGAACAGTTTATGATGATTTGTCGGGTCGAGGGCTCCCATTACTGTTTAAAAGATGCTTGAATAGCTTCAAAACAATATTTATGCATCATTGGGACCTCATCCCATATGATCAATGAAGAGCGAATAATCAACTCAGCAAGGGGGCTAGCCTGATTGATCTCACACGATGAATTTTCATGCACAGAAATAGGAATGCCAAATCGAGAATATTGTGCAGTTCGTCCGCCCGGCAATAGGAAAGATGTTATTCCACTTGATGCAACACAAAGCACAATTCGACCGTGCAATCTTAGCCAAGCAGCTAAAGTCCTCCACAAGTATGTCTTTCCAGTTCCACTATAACCATACACAAAAAACACACCGCCCCTGCCGGAATGAATATATGTCATTATTTTGGAATAAACACCCTTCTGTTCATCGGTCATATGTGTCAGCAATGCATCATGCTCAATAGCTAGAGCCTTACGGTCATAGTTAAGTTCATCAAAAACCAGACGGTTCGCACTTGAATTAATACTACCCATATCTGGAAAAGGCATAGTAGAATAGTCCTTTATCCCAAACCCAATCTAACTCAACCCAACATAATATCTATTTTATATTTATTTATATATTTATTAAATATTATATACAATAATTTTTTTGTTATTGTTTTAGTTGTGATATGATAAAATAAAAGATATGATAAAATTGATAAGTTATGATTAAGAAAAAAGAGTGAAAAGATAGAAATTGCAATTATGTTTTAAAATATATCAAGAGTGGTCTCTATTTATAGAGAATGAAAAATAAATTTTTATTTATTTTTCATATAAATTAATATTAATAATTTGAGTTACAATTATTTTATTATAGAAAAATTTTATAGACCAATAACAATGGGACATTTGCTTAATTTCACTCACCTCATTTCTCTCTCTCTCTCCTTGTGGCTAGGTTGCGATCTAGGGTCACAATTTGACCTGAGTCGCGGATTTTGCTATTTTTTTTTTTTTTTTTTTTTTTTT
>CACSLK010012233.1:1706118-1717645 GCA_902706635.1 Striga hermonthica
TTTATCAATATAAACCATACATACATATAAGGTAGCCCTTATATTATACAGAACATATACTCCATATATGCACAAAATATACTTGCAACTTATACAAAATGAAAACTATCTATCTACGAATCAAGCACATCAAGTCATCAACAATTATCTTCTGAGAAGTTTTTTCATCCAAAACATATACTGAAAAGGCAGAATAAATAAAATAATATATAAATTATGTACAATTTTTGTTAGGCAAATAAAATATCTATAATCACTAATCTCTTTCGCATCACTCACCCTCTGTTACCGATGAAGGGTTGTACCATCTTCTATGCACGCCGCCTGAAGTCGTTGTTGTCCACTGCATGCCGCCTAAAGACGCCGACGACTCCCGATTTCTCACATCGATGGTAGACAACAAACGATAGAGCATGGATCCAACTCAAGTACCGTCTTCCCCGCTCTACTCGCCAGAACCTTCCCATCAATAACGCCATTAAAAAGCTCTAGAAATTCCCAATCCACGCGCCGGCCGTCCCCGTCCCCTTCTCATGCGTCCTCCATCTCCACCATCAACCTTCAGAAATCGTCGCTTCATTCTCTTTGTTTGCTACATATCATATGGCCCAACGAGATTTCTCTCCTCCCTTCATTCGCTTGGGCCGTCGTCTTGGAGGTTGACGACCTACAGTTTTGTGGAAGGCATTCCCCTTCCCTTTTGTTTTGGTAAATTTTCAAATGTATTGACTTGAAAGTAATATGGTGGAAGAAAAGAGAGATAATGGGATATTTTTTTTGAATTGGGATGATATTGAATCGTTAAGGATAAATCATATCCTCAATTAATTGCAGCAGTTTCATTTAGGTATAGTTGTAATATTTTTTTATTTAATTTGATAGTTTTATATATAAGTATATAATGTGTGTGTAAGTGTAATATACTACCTCCTATTCTTTTTAAATGACATTTTGACATTATCAACTATTAACAAAATAAATGTCGTTTTAGATATTTTGTACATATTTTTACATTATTACTCTCATCTAGCTAATAAATACACTGCATCTTTTCATACTCTTCATCTTTTCTCAAAACTTTCATCTCTATCCTCATTAATGAAGGTTATTATTGGCAAAAAAAAAATATTATTAATAATTATGCAATTTCCTAAAACGACACTTATTATGAATAAGAGAGAGTAGATTATATCTAATAGTAATGGGTGCAAATTCTCTAAATAAATTTGTAAGATTTGATAAATTTGCTAAAGGTTATAATTGATGGGTGAGAGTGTAAAAAAAAAGATGTGGGGCCGTTGGAAACTCCTCTAACGTAGTTCGGTCTAATAATCAAGGCTAATTTACACTTCTGCTTTAATGAATCACTTTTACTAGTACAACACCTTACACGGGTGCTTGCTAATTTTTTCTTAAAATCTAAAATTAATGAGAAAAAGTAGTTGAAATTTTAAATAACTTTTACAAAAGTATATATATATATTTAGTATGACATTTTTTATTTGTGCGACTTACATGTGTCATATTATAATATTTTTTAACTTACAACATATAACTACATTAAAATAAATATATCAAGTGATAAATAATTTTATTTTTCTAATAAATTTTTTTAATAAATATATCAAGTGATAAATAATTTTATTTTTCTAATACATTTTAATAAATAATATTATTCTTTATTATTATCAAGATAAATATAATTTATTTATTTCATATATATAATATGGATGTCAAATCGAAGATCATCAAAGATGATTAATTTGATATATAATATATGTAAAACCGATAAGAAATACAAAAGTTATCAACTTTTAAAATACATTTACAATTTAATAGCTAATTCAAGGAAACAAATCAAAGTCAGGGATATATTAGTCACTTAGTGCATCATTATATAAAATTACAAATAATTAAAGGGTTATATTAGTACAAGTGATATTAAAATACCTAAGTTAGATAAATAATATTTATGGAATGTCCGAACTTAGATTATTAATTATTAATATATCAATATTATTTGTCCGAACCTAATTACGAAACATGATTCTTCGCCAAATAGGATTACGAAGCACCAGAAGTAGCCACATAGGCTCAACACATTCGGGAATTATATATAGGGAGGATTTGCATATATACCAAATATAAAACTTAATTGCATTTATACCAAACCTAATCAAATTATTTATATACGTACAATATAATTAGCAACAAATAACTTGCCATAACAGATCCCGTAACTGACGGGATGCAAGTCTGGAGAGAGAAATATTTTTATGTCAGCATTTTTTATCCCAGTCTTCGTTTATGACGGATTATACATGACAAATACATTTTTATGTTCATATGAAAAATATAAATAGTATATATACAAAAAATATACAGTATATATATTTGCAACTACACAAACAACAAAAAAAAGTATAAATATACTACACATATAAAGTATATATATACATAAGATATACAGAAAATATACATCAAATATTTTAATGTACATATGAAAATATAAATAGTATATATAGAAAAATATACAAAATATATTTGCAGCTACACAAACAACCAAAAAAAAAAAAAAAATATACTACACATATAAAGCATATATATACAGAAAATATACATCGAATAGTTGTCGAGTTTGGGCACACACTAGATCTAGGTGTCACATTATTTATAAAAACAGAAAACTCCAAAAATTACCAATCCATGCGCCCCATCCTCCATCCCCGTGCCCGTCGTCTCCACTATCGACCGCCAGAAGTCGTCGTACGGTCTCAGAGATTACGTTAGAAACGCATGAAATCCGGATATGACACCAACTTCTGCGACGGAGAATCATCTGACGGTGACGGGGAGAAGGTGGAGAACGACGACAACTCGTCCACCATCAGCACGCTCGGGGGCTTGCGGTGATGAATAACTAGGCCAAGCGCGACCAGGGCCTAGTCGGGCAAGCGCGGCCGCCGGAAGGAGAAGGTGGGCGATGCGGTCTAGATCTGAGTTTTTTTTTTTTTTTTCATTTGCTATAGTTAATTTGCAAGGAAGAGAAAGGACCGCAGATTTAATAAAATGATCGCTATAATAACTTTTGTGGCATATCTGCAAATAAAAGGGAAAAATTGTTTAATATTGCTATTATTTATAGATTGATATTTATTATGTAATAAAAAGTCTAATTGATGGTGTTTTGAGTAACAAGCAAGGCCCAACCAATAAAACCTCCGGCCCACTAGAATTTTATACACAATAGTAAAAGGGGAAATAAGAATATATTATTACCTAATTTCAAAACCCTAGTTGTGGGCGCTCAGACTATAAACCCTATTATAGTCGTCGTCTCCTTCTATATAATCCTTGCAGAACCCCTCAGACCTTAGCCTCCTTACAAACTAACAGAGTAGCTATCTCTCATTTGCCAATTTCATTAACAATGGAGTTTTGGGGTACGTTTCTTGTTCTTGATTAATTTTTTTTTTTAAGGATCTCATGTCCCTTAGATGTATAATGTCTGATGTATCTTGGATTTATGTAATTTAAAGCTTTTTCCTATGTTTTTGCTGGATTTGTTTAGCTTCATAGTGTTAACGGTCTATCTTATGTTTGGATATCTGCTTCTTTATTGCCTCATGAACAGTTTGTTTATACATGTTTGCGCCTCTCCAATCCATCAAAGTCATTACTGTAGTCATTATGTTCCTTTTCCTTGTTCGTTTCATGGTTTAGGAGTTATAGGTGTACATGGATAGATTGTAGTAGTTTTGCGGTTATGTATTTGTTTTATAAGATTATGTCAACTGTCGTGGAAATAATCTTCCATGTTTATTTGGTTTTCTGGGTTTGAAGAGTTAAGGCCAATCCTGCATTTTTTATTAATCTTTTCGTGGTTTCTAATTCGTCGATTTACTGATACACATACGCATCAGGTGTCGAAGTGAAACCTGGGGAACCGTTTAAGGTCCAACCCAAATATGGATATTTGATTCATATCTCACAGGTAAGGGTGCTGTTCTTCTTCAAGTGGGCACCTTTTCAATCTGTTGCCCTTTTATTATTTCAAAGTTAATTTTTGGTTAAAATTGTATCTCTTTGTTTTTGTAGGCCTCATTGGGTGAGGTTAAGGATGTCAAAGAAGCTAAGAGAGTTTCCCTTCGTCTCAAAGTTGACAATAAGGACTTTGTTATTGGGTCTCTTTCGGCTGAAGACAGGCCTCAGGTGATGTTTGATTTGGTTTTCGAGAAGCAATTTGAACTCTCACATGATCTGAAACAAGGAAGTGTGTACTTCATGGGCTATATTGCTGAAGAGCCCATTTCAGGTGAATATGCTTGTTCTATACCCAGTTGATGCTAAATATTATGTTCATCCTTTTGTTTCTTGGCCTTTTGAGGAGTATTTGTTTAATCTTAACTGTATTATCATGTTTTCCATATTGTAGACAGTGATGATCTCTCCTCTGATGATTCTGAGGATGTGTCTGAGGACGAGCAACTGGAAAATCAGGATAATGGTAGTAAACTCCCCTTAAATACAATGGAGGTTGGAAAATTACATGTGAATTAATTTTCTACTTTTTCTTCAACTGCTAAACTTTTCAGGCGATGTTAAGCCCAAGACCGAGGATGTTAAGGCTGCTAACAGTGCTGCAGCTGCCACCAATGAAGCTAAGGCCGAAAAGGCTGCTCCCGAGCCTGTGAAGGAGGAGGAGAACCCTGATTCTGATGATAGTGAAGATGACTCTGATGCTGCTGATGATGATGAAATGGCCTCTAGTGATGATGAGTCTGGTGAAGTATGTTTTTGTTTCTTCTAATGCCTCTGCACATATATCAATTTGGCTTTTTGTTTGCTTTATTTTTGAGTATTCACCATTTGTTTCGCCAATTGCTGAATTTTAGCGCGGGGATTAGTAAAGGAAAGGCAATTTTGATTTTTATCTTGTTAATTGCTGTGATAATTCAATTGTGGATGGGATATAATATGAGTTAAACCTTGATGATTTGTGTTTTCAGGATTCTGATGAAGAGGAGGATGATTCCAGTGATGAGGAGGAAGAAGAGCCTACCCCAAAGGTACAGCTCTGGCCTTTTCAAGTGTTTATATGCATTTGCTTTAGTAACTCACACCTCACATATTTTTATTGTTTTGCCGAATTTTGCAGCAATCAAAGAAAAGGCCTGCTGAACAAGCTCCAGTTATTGCCACCAAGAAGGCTAAAGCCTCTACCCCTGATAAGACAGGTTTCAGTTTCACTCTTCATATGTCCGTTGATATTTGTGAACACCTGGCAAATGACCTTGGTGTTCCAAAAATAATTACTTAGTCTGAATATTTGTTCACTTGATTTTGGCCGACAAATATTGTTGCTTGGATTGAAGTTAAGTATACTTAATAAATTCAAATTTATGCAGGCAAGAAGGGTCAGAATGCAACTCTTCTACCTACAAAACCTGCTGCCGCCACTAAAGCTCCAGCCGGAAAAGCTCCTAACAAATCAAAACAAAGTCCTAAAGCTGGTGGTGGTCAGTTTTCTGGCAAATCTGGGAACAAGTATGATTAATAAACGAACACAATTTTAGCCAACTTAAGCTACTTGTTACCTATTTCTGTTTTAACGGTAGACACGTACAACTCCTTTGTATTTTTCAGGTTTAACTCTAAGAACGGCAAGGGTAAACGAGGAGGGAAATGAGTGATTAAAGATTGAAGCAAATTTTTTGTTTATTTGGGATATTGCTGTTTGGCTATGGTAGTATGGTGGATTTTTAGCAGGGACTAGGAATACGCAAGCCTGGTTCTATTTTGGCAAATCCATCACATTTTACTTCCCCTTTTGATTTTTTTTTTCTTTTTCAATTTTATTATTATCGAATTGTATGCTTGGAGTTTTGAGCCTATTGCTTTTTATTGTTGAAGTATTCTCTTGAAAATTATGTTTGGCCATGAAAATTATCTTAAAAATATAATGTTATAAACATTGATGGGTAACTAAAAAGTCATTGAGATTGTGTTTAAACATGTTAATTCGAAGTCATTGAGGTTAATTGTTACTAAGAAAATATACAGTTTGTCTGATACACTTGTGCAAACTCAATTGAAATTATTGCATTTTTAGACGTGTAATTCTTAACACGTTTCAAAATGATCCAATGAGATGCTAGTATCGACATTCTTTTAGGCTAATTTGATTTTAGGGTGTATTCATTTGAGATTTCGGTGGTTTTTTTAGGTTTGAGACTTTAAGAGAGTGTATTCAGTTGAGAATTTTAAAGAATTTTTACAATTTTAGAAATTATAGTGTATTCAATTTAGATTTGGTAAAATTTTTTAAGAGTTTTTAAAAGTAGAGTATTTAGATGTGATTTTAACAAGTCTTACAAAATTTCGAGGTATTTAACTTAATTGATACAAGGATTTGTTATGATTTTTTAGCGTTTGTGGAATTTTTGAGGAAAAAATCTTACACGAAATCCATCTAAAATCTCACTTTCAGACTTAAATTTCACATAATTCTTTCAAAATATAAAAATCTTAAAAAGTCTCAAAATGTCACTTGAAATCCTTATTGGATACATCTTCTTAATATTTTCAAATTTAGGAGGAATCACGTGAAATCATAAATTTGAAGGTGAGATTTGGAGTGAGATTTCATTTATTTTTTTTTTCTCTAGAATACCCGAAAAATCTTAACAAATCATAGTCTCTAAATAACTCACGATTTTCCAAGACTTTAAACTTTAAAATAAATATACTATAATTTTTTAAGTCTTTAGAAATTCTAAATAATACACCCCATTTATTGATCGGATATAGTACTTTTTATATATTTAACTTTATTGATGTAATGTAATGGTTAATATATAAAGCTATCTATATAAATTATAATATTATAAATTTATAAGAATACCAAATAATTACATTATGTATAAATATTTCCAAAATATTTCTACCAACCCTTTTAATAATTTATCTATTAAAAGAGAAAATGAATAAAATATTTGTAATAAACTCAGAAAATATGATATGTAGAAAATAATTTCCAAAGTTAATATTTGTTTTAAATATTTAATTTTTTTAGGTGCAAAAATTATCGATATATAGGGTTACTTTGTCAAGTTGTTAAATATTCAAAATATATATGTAAAATTGAAGTGAAAGACAATATTATAAAAATAAAATTTTGTGTTTGAAAACAAATATAATAGTTTGAAAAAAATACTAGTTAGCGTGACAGATATTGTATTTTGAATTTGAAAATGAGTTTTTAACCAAATAGTTTATTTTAAGAGTAATACTACAAGTACATAATAGTGTACATAAGGGTGTACATAACATTCACATTGAGTGGGACCCACTAAAAATACCAAATCAAGTGGATCCTACTCCATGTGAGTGTTATGTACACCTTTATGTACATTTATTATGTACATGTAGCATTTTCCTTGTTTTAATGCAAATGCTCATTTAAGAATAATTTATTTTGGTGAATAAAAAAAAGGACTTCGGGATCCCAAAAATCCATTTTAAAGGAGCAATGGAATAGAGATTTTTGGAAAAGTTGATTTATAAAATGGAATTTTAAAAATGTTCCCATTTGGCAGTGGCGGGCGTGGTTCTTGTGCTTCGGAGCTCTCTTAGGACTCATCTCTAGTCCACTGTTTCATTTCGGCGTTCTGCTGAGGGCGGGATCGTTTATTTAGTTGTTGTTGCTTAGGTTTGATTTTAGGTGCGTTTCGTTTGCTTTGTCTGTTTCGTCTCGTGTTTTTTGTTTGGGCCATTGACCTCTATATAAGCCCGAGTGTGAGCGGGTATTATCCCTTTGGGATCGTCTTGTTTATTCTCCTTTTGGGAGCTTTGCAGTTTTGTTGTTTTAGTGTTTGTCGTGTCTGTAGTGTCCTGAGTTGTGTTTTGGTTTCTAGCATTGCTAGTGTTGCTTCTAGACGGACTTAAATTCTGGCCTCCCAATTTATTTAGCTTTTGGTTGTATTATTCAGTTAGGGGATGTACCTTTGAACATTTGTGTGGTTTTATCTGTAAAAGTTTCTAATGTTCCGGAAAAAAAAAAAAAAAAAAAAGGTACTTACTCGCTAGTGGTATTAGTTTGTTGAATTATGCTACTTAGCCAACCTCCATTACAACTTGGTTTACAACCATGTGTAATGGAGGCATTAAAAAATGGAATAATGCACATTTTTCAATGCCTCCATTACACATGGTTGTAAACCATGTTGTAATGGAGGATGGCTATGTAGCATCACTCTAGTTTGTTTGGTGTTTTGTTAAGGAAAATTTTTTTTCCCATCCTGCATAACTGTAACATATTAATTGTATAACTGTCGCATATTCATCGCACAATGTCTTCGCACTTTAACTTTTTTTTTCACCCCATAAAGTGCGAAAGGATATGCGAATGCCTTCGCACTTTTAATTTTGCATAATGTCATTACGCAATTGTCGCATATTCATCACACAATGTCTTTCGCACTTTCTGGAGTGAAAAACTTAGCTTTTTATTGAACGGTGTGAAAAACTTAGTAGTAACTTCAAAAACGCGGTGAAAATAACTATTTTCACAAATATATGCGAAACCACAGTTTTTGAATATTAGAAACCTCTATTAAAATTTAAAAGTAACAAGCTGCAAAATTGCAAGTACCTTTCAGTACGAACTATATGCATTACAACAATAACTCACAGCTTAGTTCCTTTTCACCAAGCTGATCAATAATGTTACACGACTAAAATGTAGCACGATGTCACACAACAAATACTCTAAGCTAAATAAAATAGATTAAAAAGAAGAAAAAACAACACATTACTTGTCTAACTCTATTACACAATCATATACATCTTGATGCTCCTTCAACCTTTTTCTCGACTGTGTACCTATCTGGTGCTCGTTTTTTCGGCAGCCCGGAACGAGTTTTCGGTCAAAATAACACCTCCAATTTTCTATCGATCAAGATGAAATATATGTTGTTTACCAAACATACTCGAACTGTAGTATACATAAATCATAATTGTATAGTATATATAGAAACACATGCAACGATCGTTTGGCGCATTTTTACCCAAATGCCGGAATTAATTAAGAGCTTGGGACAATGGTGCCAACATAGCCAAATCCCGCAATCGTAAAAGTGATGACTTGTAGGAAAAGGTATATGAAATAATTGTTCTTCCCGTACAAAAAGTCATAACATCCGCATATGAATAGAAACATGGCAAAACCGAGCTCGTGTACCAAAATTCTGAACAAAAAAATGAAAAAATATCGTTAGTAAACAAGCTTTAATCTATGAGCATCATACCTTTTTAGAATAACAATTTGTTACTAACCCGTATTATTACTCATATAATGAATAAGTACCAAGTTTGGATGAAAAGAGCTATAGTAGAATGACAATGTGAATAATTACCTATCTCCAAGGAATTTGGATAAGGACCTCTTAGGTGCAATCGATTTGTTTTTCGATTTGTTCTTGAGGGTGTCTCCAAGTTTTTCGGTCACAACCCATTCATTGACTCTCTTGGCCTCCAATAGGCCGATAAGCGTGGCTTTTGTTCGATGGAAGGACATGACATTCTCGAAAAGGACCCAATAGAACAACAAATGGAATGACCTGAAAATGGAATGATTTTGATCAGTACAAGGCAATGACAATGAATTATAATCAAAGTAAAAAAGAGAATGGATAGTTACAAATATGGCCTTGAAGATTAATATCTTTCCAAATCACAAAAATCTTCAATATTTTGTTTTTTCTTGCCCAACTCTAAACTTTTCATACTCAAAACATGTCGATTTAGGTTGTCTAACTAATGGCAAAATGCAACGAATCATGAAACTAAAAGAACGTTGAATAGAAAACGATAAAAAATGCAATATACATTAGAGAGCCATACGATTTTACGACACTTGGAATTTGAAGAAGAGGTAGTTAATTAAAAGAGTACCTTGGAGTGCCAACAGAGTTGAGGGTTGTGATTATGCATGGAATGTAAATGGCTCCCCATTTAGGGACATCAACCTCCGGTACAAGAATCGTCAATGGCAACACAACGCAATAAAAGAAGAAGGTGAACATATGGGCTATGATCTTTCGGACAAAGAAGAAACTGTAGATCACGTAAAACTTCTTGTAAAGCGTCACTTTCTGCACATATATAACAGAGATATAGAAAAACATTAGTTGTCGTTGTTACATGATACCATTAAAGTCCAGTAATATATGCAAATACCTTGTTAGTAGCAATTTCCATAACCATTTTGCGAAAGAGATTAGCCGGACCGCAAGACCACCTGTGCTGCTGGAAACGAAAGGCCTTAAATGTACTTGGAAGTTCACTCTTCACCTATGTCATACAAAAACACAAGGGTTAATTGCTAAATAAACCTTAACCTTTCTGCGTTTGGCAATTTTATACTAATCTTTGGGTAATTGCAATATAATCTCGACTTCAATTTACTTATTGCAAGTCGAACCTAAAACTAATTGTACCTTCAAAAAACTGGTCAATTTGAAGGCGGTTCGAATAGATCGGAGCTCATATTTACCGATTCACTCAAGATCTAGGAGAATACTCATCACAGGTAGCTTACATTGACATGGAATTTTCGGCTTTGTGTGTGGATATACATTGAATACGTGGAAATTGTCAACTTGCTACGTGGATGACATAAAAACTCGTGTCAATAGAAGACTTGGACGCAAAATCAATCCACAAATCCCTAAAATCAATAACTCTGCACCCAAATTTGCAATAAGTAAATTGAAGTCGAGATTATATTGCAATTACCCAAAGATTGGGATAAAATTGCCAAACACAAAATGGTTAAGGTTTATTTAGCAATTAACCCAAAACACAAATATATATATATATATGTTATTAGCCACAATCATGACATTTATTCACTTTTTAAACATATTTGAATTTTTCTTTCAAAGTTGACTGACATCAAGTTACATGAATAATAAATACTAATAATATACCTGAAGGTCACCTAAGTAGAGAAATTTCCAGCCCTTGAGACCAGCTCGAACGGCAAGATCCATGTCCTCAACCGTCGTTCGGTCTTTCCACCCTCCCGCCTCGTTTATTGCCGCAATTCGCCATATTCCACCCGTCCCTATATTTTATATATATGTCATATTTTTTATATTCGAGGCATCAATGGTGCGGTCCCACACAGTGAAGCGCACCATAAGAGGGTGAGTCTAGTTGCACTTTACTGACGTTCCATCCCAAAACCAATTGGCGATGAGAGAAGCAGCCCACTAGGCTTATAAACTAGACTCATTTACCCTATCAAATCAATGTGGAACAACTCACGAGTAATATTCCAACAATATATATCATCGATGTCGACATTTGTTAAGAAAGTGGAATAATATTGTGAAAAAATGAACAAAGGAATGTTGGAGATAACAAACTTAAAAGTATAAACTTTATGGATTAGTGTGCATAATTAATTAGTTGAATTAAGCAGATTTGATAAGTGTAATTAGCAAAGGAAAAGAGTTACCAT
>CACSLK010012233.1:1740492-1755472 GCA_902706635.1 Striga hermonthica
AAAATTACAAAGAGTTAAAGGGTTATATTAGTACAAGTGATATTATAATACCTAAGTTAGCTAAATAATATTTATGGAATATCCGAACCTATATATTAATTATTAATATATCAATTTATTTGTCCGAACCTAATTACGAAGCATGATTCTTTGCCAAGTAGGATTCCGAAGCACCAGAAGCAGCCACGTAGGCTCAACGCATTCGGGAATTATATATAGGGGCGATTTTAAGAAAAAAATTAGCAAACATCCGTGTAATACACGGGTGTTGTACTAGTTTTTTATGATTTGTCAAAAGTAAATGTGCGCAAAGCAACGCGGGAAATTGCGCGATTTGCGCTTGACCTCCAAACTTCCACAAGTCTATTATGTCGGTTGTATTTTCCACTTTAAAGGATATTATTAATTAATTTGTTAATTCCAGTCGGCTGCGATTTACTTATCAATGTATTTATTTAAATAAGTTGGAGATTGATTTTAATTTCCTAGTGTTTAATCCACAACAACAATAATAATGTTAAAGCTTTTTGCCCTTCTCCATGGCATTTACATTTAGAAGTTGTCCAATAAATTTCTTATATTTAAAGGCAATTTTATAGTGACATGTTTCCTTAGTGAGGAAAATAAATTTATTCTTGTTTACAATCCATATGAGCAGAATATTTATTCATTAGAATGATGTCTGGATAGAATACTTTGTTATCTTTTTTTTTAGTTTTTACCAAACTGATTGTTAATTTTGCAATTCTACCTAATACGAATAGTGTTGATGTGTAAGAGTTTCAATTTTTTATCGAGTTTCAATTCTACCTAATGTTAAGAAATAAAAAATAGAAAATAAGTTTTAATTAACAAATGCATATAAAATACTTCATGTTCATTATTACAACTATTTAAAAAAGTTTTTTTTTTCTTTTTTTTTTAGCTATTTAAGATGTGTTACCCGATTGTTCTTACTATAAAACTCATCAATTATTAAATTTGTGTCGATTTTCGAAGTAAATTCTATTTCGCTGTAAATAATCATAGAATCCACTAAGAATGCTTCTACCATCTTATTTGGAAGAGGAGTTTTGAGAAGTTTAATTGATCACGGGCCCTCTCCGAGCCCGCCGCCGGTAGGGCCAGCCTTGCACTATCTCAGCCACCATGGGCTGATCACTGCAGCCGGTTGGTCGTTGCCTTCTTTAACTGTTACTTATGTATATTTATTTTCTAATGAGCCTACCCCGCATCCGACCAAATTCACGCCCGTCGCAACTACTATTTGGTCACCACAGAGCAACCACCAC
The DNA here is from genome assembly GCA_902706635.1 of Striga hermonthica. Taxonomy (NCBI): domain Eukaryota; kingdom Viridiplantae; phylum Streptophyta; class Magnoliopsida; order Lamiales; family Orobanchaceae; genus Striga; species Striga hermonthica. Next base: position 1,741,785 of record CACSLK010012233.1, read on the forward strand.
CTTGCTTCATTTCTATATAGATGTTGGGATTCTCCCCACATACGGCGCCATTTTGATGGGTTAAAATATAACTCACCAAGATTGTCGGTCGAACCACCTCGCCTCGATCGTCTAGGATGTTATCATCCGACTCGGTAAAACACGATTAAGGACCTTGAACAGCACCATAAGAAAATTTGACTCGAACACCGACGTAATAAAGTCATCCCGGTTCGCACAATAAACCGGTACGACCGTAGAAGACCGAAGTGATCCTTACCCACCGAAGTCAGTCCAAACCGAGGTCAACATGAACCGAGGTCGTCACCTCCTAAAGCAGGTGACAAGGCACCTACACGCCCCTCTCACGATCCACGAGATCTGTCATCATTTGCATAGGGCCCACTAGCTCCGCCGCCCAACAAAAGTAGCTTTATCGGAAAAACAACGCACATATCCCGATGTATATACCAAAAAGTTACTATAAATAGCTAGCTAACAGTATTTGTACGGGGGGAATCCCTGAAAAACCAATCTCATATAATGAAACGCGAAACAACTCATAGAAGATTTTCACCTCGGTTCACCTCGGACCGGGGCCATTGTTGAGTATTTTATACATGCTTTACGCTCAAATTAATCTTCAAAATTCCCACCGAGTTCAGTACACTTGGTCTGAAACTTGCTGAAAATTGCACAACAAATACAAATAAATCTTGAATTTAGGCAAACAACTTCGAAATTAATATTAAAACATCAGGAAATTCCTTACATACGTCCTACTAAGGGAGTCAACAATCTGACATCCCCGATTACTTAAACATATATATCAAATCTTACTAAGGATGCCGATATACAGGCACCCCGGCTATATACTTCAAAATATCATAAAAATATAGAAAAACTTCCAAACTTCAAGCCGCCTCGGTTGTCTTCTCAACATCATGACTGATACCAATGCTCTCCCCGACTTCCGTCCCTGCAGATGATCGCTCCAAGACCTCCACTTCCTTTGCCTTGGCGGCAGTTTCAATGGCTTCATCTGACACCGGGACAAACTCGTCGCGAGGATCCAGTACTTTATCAGATTCACCCTCGGCCGGCGTGACAACCTTGACAACCTCGACTTCCTTGTCGGTCGATTTAGCTTTCTCTTCAATATACGCCTTGACCTTACTCTGAATCTGCTCCAGAGTCAAATCATCAAAATACTGCTCAATCTCCACATCAGCAAGAGTTGAGAGATATACGTCGGCCAACTCCTTCCTTTTCTCCTTCTCCCCCTCCAAAATCATATTAATGTAAGCACGTCGGAGGAGAGCCGCTTTATCTTCAGAAAGTGGAGGCAAGTCGGGGTTAGCGGCCGTCTCTTCAGCTCGGCGGAGCATCCACACGCAAAACTCCCGCTCATATTCGTCAGCCTCTATGTGCATGCTCTTAACCTTCATATCAAAGCCATATTTCTCAAGCTTATGAAATAAGAAGAAGCGTAGCTCATCAATATCATAGTAACCGGCGGTATATCGTTCTATTACCCATCGGAGGTTCAAGCAGGTGTTCATCTCAATTTCAAGATCGGGCCCACCGACCTCATCGTCCACACCGATGTCATCAACTTCTACCTCAGCATCATCACCTGATTTCTGCTCTGCAACTTCGACGGTCTCCTTCCCAGCTTGGAAACCATTTTTATACATAAACTCCCCATAGTCAGATTTCTCTCTCTCCAACTTGGCAATCTCAGCTTGATGTGCATCCCGTTGTCGGCCCACAAGTTCACGGACCTCGGCACACTCCTTACGAGTTGCTTCATGTTCGGCCTTCTCATCTGACAGCGTCTTCTCTATCTCCTCAACCTTGGCTTCTAATGCCTTTGAGTGCTGCTCGACAAAAGCAAGGCGCGCCTTAAGTTCAGCCACCTCAGTTTGAAAGGCCTTTTTCTCCTCGGACAAAGCCGAGATCTCAGTCTGCGCCGCCTCCAACTGCCCAGTTTGCTCAGAAAGCTTCTCTTGCATATCAGCCTCAATTTTAGCTCTCTCGTCCTTCAGGGATGAAATCTCGGCATCTCGGGCGGCAATGGTGTCCTTCTTCCCATCCAATTGAGCCGCAATCCGGCTATGATCATCTTCAGCAGCGACGAGACTAACTAAAGCCCGGCCCAAGCACGCCTTAGCATAACTCAATTTGTCTATGCTTGACAAGGAATAGACGTCTACCTCGGACTTTGGATCCCACACCATCAAAGGTACTCCGGCTGCACCTTTAGCATTCTCCGGCATGTCAATTCTTGAAGACATATGAGGAGACTTAACAGATTGAAACGTGATGAACCACTCCTCTACGACACCTTCGGGCACCTTAACTTTGGCAGCCCTCTCTTCATCAATGGACAAGAAAGATTTTTCAAATAAGGGCGATTCATCAACCCCATTTCCAATATCTCTCCGTCTGGAGTCATGTTTTTTCTTCGACCTCCTCTCTGCTCCAAAAGAAGCCCCAACATCAGACATTTTAACCAACTTCTTTTTCTTCCTCCTCTCCGGTTGATTAGACTCCACGGACTTCGGAGGAGAGGATGGTTTCTCCAGCACCTCGGTATGCACTACCTCAGTCATAGCCAGTTCCGTTCCTGTCACATTTGGTTCGGGCTCTGCCTGATTGATCGCAGCAGCATTCACAACTTGTGTCACCTCGGTAGGCGCAACTTCTTGTGGAAGCTTCAGACTTCCTAAAACAGCAGCTGAAGTCGCGCTCGACCCCACTCCGGTCGACTTTTTACCAGCATTCTTTTGGCCAGCAGTTTTTTTCACCAAAGCGCGAACTAAATCCCTCCTCATGATGTTGGTTAAACGTAAATCTCGGCTTTTGCCAAACTTGGATTGTAGATCTTTGTTCGGGTATTTGCGCCTAAAGTCCTTAGCCTCTTTAACGGTACGATAGCCCAAAAATCCGAGGAGCGGATAGTATACTGCATTCAGGCGTTAAACAATCAGAGCTACCAACAACTATTTTACATATATAGAAATGTTGATAAAATCGCTAGACATTAAAGTTCCCTTACCGGGGTCAAATGTCAAAATAGAGACTCCGGGAGATAGACCAGCAGCTTCAAGCTTCGGATCTACTACAAGCTTGCGATAATCCCGTATATCTTTGTCCAAGCTGGCGAGTGTGAGCAGTTTTCCACCGAACTCTGGACTTATCTTCGGTTCTTTCGGCTTCGTCTCTTTTTCTACAAAGAACCGACCTGTTAGTACACGGAACAATACCGAAATCAGAAAGATATATAAATAATACCAAATAAAATGAACTCACTTGCTCCGGAATGAATAAACATCGGGATTGTCATCCCATCTATCCGAGGTTCATGGAAGAAACTTTGAGACTGCCATTCTCCTCCAATCCATAACCACTCCTCTTGGAAACCATGAAGAGTCTCTGGAATGTCAGTCACTATTTCACCGACCTTAAGACCGTGCTGTGGTTTCGCTCCAGCAAAAAAGCAGCACAAAGATTCTGCAACTCTCCTCTTCAGGCTCTGCTTAAAAGCGAAAATGCTTCTCATTTCGTCACACGATGGCAAACCTTCTCCTTTCTCGTGTAGTAGTACCATTAACCCAATGATCTTCTTCCAACTGTTGGGAGTAATTTGGCACAATGGCAACCCCCAACTTCGGAGATACTCCGTAATCAAGTTCGGCAACAGAAACCTCAACCCCGACCTAAGGCTCTCCGCAAAAACGCCCACACAACCCGAAGGAGGGCTTGTTATCCTTTCCCTCGGATAAGGTGCAAAAATCTTTACCGAAGGCAGAATCCGAATTTGCTCCCGAAGCATGACCACGTCGGCATCGGTAAGAATACTCGGCTCACCCTCAAAATCGACCGCAGGATCAGGCCATTTCCTCACCGGCCTTCTCCAATGAGGCACCTCGATGTCGGCTGCGTTTTCATCCACCACACAGTCACCATATTTGTCATTGGGCTTGATATCTAAGTGCCCCACCAACATCGGATCCCACCGATAATACTCGAAAGCTAATTCGACTAATTCCGAGTCGTGATATACTTCCAACGGAACCGACTCGGTACTAGAAGAACTCGCCACCGCCTTACCCTTTCCCTTCGACGCCATCAAATACAAAAATAATGCGAAACGAAGAAACAAGAAAAAATCAAAGATGAAACTTACCAAAGAATCAACAAGAAAACGGCGCACAAGGGATCGTACAAAGGATAACTCTCAAATTTGCAAGGATTATTCGACGGTAAAATCACTAGTTGCAAGAACTCAAGAATTAAAGCGAAAGTGAAGAAAAGTCGCTCAGAAATCCCAGTGCCCTATTTATAGGCCCTAATTTCAGACTGTTAACATCCTCAATCGACGGCACGTGTAATTGACACGATTCTTTTTTCCCAAACGGTGCAACCAAGTGGTCATTATTTTATTCAAGTAGCCGTTACTATACTTAAAGCCATTACGGCGCGACTCTTCACACTCTACATTTACTACTTTCGACCATTGCGTCTTTTCATGTCTCCTTCATAACCGCCCATGATTTGCCCAAATTTTACCAAGTGTTTCCACCTCGGAAACTGGTCTTAACTTCGGAACAGACGACCCACTCCGGTTACCTCGGTTACATCAGAACACCGAAGACAAAGAATGCCCAGCTTCCAAATTCCTACCGATTCGAAGCCTCTAGTTGTGTGGCAATATCGACGGCCATCACTCCGTATGCCCGCCAATATTGGGGGCCTCTCTGTTATCATCCGACTCGGTAAAACACGATTAAGGACCTTGAACAACACCATAAGCAAATTTGACTCGAACACCGACGTAATAAAGTCATCCCGGTTCGCACAATAAACCGGTACGACCGTAGAAGACCGAAGTGATCCTTACCCACCGAAGTCAGTCCAAACTGAGGTCAACATGAACCGAGGTCGTCACCTCCTAAAGCAGGTGACAAGGCACCTACACGCCCCTCTCACGATCCACGAGATCTGTCATCATTTGCATAGGGCCCACTAGCTCCGCCGCCCAACAAAAGTAGCTTTATCGGAAAAACAACGCACATATCCCGATGTATATACCAAAAAGTTACTATAAATAGCTAGCTAACAGTATTTGTATGGGGGGAATCCCTGAAAAACCGATCTCATATAATGAAACGCGAAACAGCTCATAGAAGCTTTTCACCTCGGTTCACCTCGGACCGGGGCCATTGTTGAGTATTTTATACATGCTTTACGCTCAAATTAATCATCACTACAAAATAACCGCAGAACTAAATCGTTGTTAAGAATCATATAACAACATAGGAGTTCGAACATCTCGATCAACCTGCAAAGTGCCGGGGGCGGGGCTCTGATGTAGACACTCTGATGCTCAAGTTAGAAAACTGATGTTTTATCGTGTATATTTGAGTAATATTAAGATCTTATGATATAAACAAAACATGGATCCCTTATTTATTAGGGCTTAATGACTTAATCCCCAAGACAAGAAGTTTACTTCATATTCAAGGATTTTGATCCTTCTTAATAACTGCGTGGATATACATCATCTTACTTCCATCATTTTTTTGGATTTTTTTATTTCTCTAAATCTCTTAATAGGCATTTAACTATTACCATATGACTTTTAAACTGCATAAGCGAGCTTTATCTTTGTTGGATCGGTCGGACCCGAGCCCAAGGCTCAAGCCAGTCCATTTAGCTTTTTCCATGCTACATCATCACCTTTATTTCACTAAAGATGAACTAAGTAAATTTTTTTCTATCGGTATGTGCTATGTTTTGGTTTGTTTTAATTTAAATTTGTTTTATATCTGTCTTTTTTAGAAAATTTGTTGAAGTTTAAGGCCACCTCCTCAATTTCCGGTGATAAAGAGAAGGGATCTCGATCCAAATTGAAAATCGTTTTGAGAAACAACCCCAAGACCAGCCATCATCCAACTCCAAGCCATCGTCCAACTCCAAGGGATCTGGTCCTCGCCCTCAATCTTCTTCCGAGAGGATGGTCGGCAAAAAGCGGTCGAGCTTGAATACTGGTGGTGCATTCTCAAAATAATTAAGATCGACTTGAGCAGGTCGAGGTGGAGGTCACTGCACCTCATTATGAGCAGGTTGATGTTGTTTGAAACTGTACAAAGATCTCAAGGGTCATTGATCGCTTCTTCACTTATGAAGTTTCTTCCTTCTGTTGAAATTCAACGTTGGAGGTCCAATCGAAAAGTTCGAGCAAACTATGCAGCTAAGACGTTAGACCAGGTGCATTTTATTCTTCAATCTTCAAATAAGTTCATTTTTATTTTTGTTCTAGCTCTTAAGATCTCTTTTTTTCCTTTTCCACAGCTCATGTCGGTTGTATCTCCCATGCTAAGTGAGGACCTTAGCAGTCCTGGGCTTTTCATCCAGGACCTCCAAGAGAGTCTTAAGGCCATGAAATGCGAGAATGACCAGCTCACCAAGAATGATCACGACCTCAAGCAGACTCTGGCTGAGGCCGATGACATGCCGACAACCTCAAGGAGAAAGACAGAGAGCTCGAGATAGAGAGAAAGCATAGGGAGGAGAAGGCAAATGATGCTCTTCTCCAGGGTTGTGTAAAGGGTCGACTGTAGTTCCTGACCATGAAATTGAGGGCCACTTTTATAAAGGCTCATCGAGAATAAATTTTGAAGACTTCTGTTAGATTCTGAGATTTTTGATAAGGCTCGTTCCAGCTACCGACCAATTCATGAAATGAACCTTGTAAGAAGATGACGAGCCAGCCAAGGACCCCAACTTCACGGGCATCTTTGACCACGAGGCCATCGTGGATCAGCTCCCCAGTACCCCCGATGGGTATGAAGGAGAACCTGGCTTTTATCTGAGCATGAATGGTGGTTGAAAACTGATGGGGATGAGACCGCGATGGCGTTCTTGGACAAATACGACCGGCTCCGCATTTAGTGCTTTACTTCCTACATATTATTTATCTTTTATTTAGTTTATTTTCTATTTATAGGAATAATGTTGGAAATTAAATAATTATCTTGTTTAGCAAGATAAGTGGTAGTAGGACTCTTTTATGCTTATATGTTGCTTCTGCTGGAGAAAATAAAGAGATTATTCATTCTTCAGATTTATTAAACGTGAGTTGTTCACTTTCTTCCCTTTCATCTACTACGCTTCTGCATCAGTTGGTATCAGAGCCAGCCCATGTGCCAGCGGTGACTGCTGGGCCCACAAAGGGGGGTGGATGATGCAGCGCATCCCACATCGGGTTTGAAAGGAAACGAAGCAGGCCTTATATGAGGATGTGGATACCTTCACTAGTAAGACGCGTTTTGGTGGGTGTGTATTGAAGCCCAGCCAAGAACAAAGCCGTGCGGGTGGCGGAAGTAGCCCAAAGCGGACAATATCTTACTAGGGCCTGCACCAAAAACCCTTGAGCAATGTCTTCCTTGTTTCTACCTCGAGAAAAAAACTCGCCCTGCCACCTACTCCCCTGGTAGTCGAGTCTATCTCTCAGATTCCTCTTGAGGGAGATTGAGCTCCTAAAGTCAAGACGACTATTGACCGATCTACATACCAAGTTGTGCCCTCGACCACCTCAACCGCTCTGAAGTAAACCCCTACCCCTCCTCAATAAATGCGTTGTCTATGTTGTTGCCGATAAATGTTTTGTAATATTTTGAAACTCTTTACCACAACCATCGATTAGTCTAGTTACTTTGTAGTTACAATGAAATGTTCATGTCGTTATAATGTTGCATTTTGCTCATAAGTTTTCTTATCCTCATACACTTGCAATTGGGATCTTCTTAACCGACCCACCACTCAGGTCTCCAAAACGGATTCCTTGCTTAGAAAAATTTAGCCATTGACCTTAAGGTTGCCTTAATCACTCGAACTGCCACTGAGGTCTCCAAAAATGACTAGTTCATTTAGAAAAATTTACAATTGTAAGAAAAAAACATTTCAATCGACCTGCCTTTGAGGTCTCCAAGATTGACTTTGTACTTTGAAAAAGATTCACCATTATATTGTGCTTGTTCGACCTGCAGCTGAGGTTGCCATAGTTTGAAATTTGAAACGTGATTGTCATGCCAACTTTGATTGAAACATAATATTATTTCTCTTCAATCTTTTTGCGAGGTCTTCGCGACAAATGATTCATCAGTTCGAGTTTTTTTCTTCAACACTTGCACAACCATCTTATGTGGTTGGCTAGACAACTCAAAAGCATTAATCATGTTGAGATACTACCTCCAACACTTGCCCAACTTTCCACCGGGGTTGACCAACTTAGCTCGAAATCTTTAATCATGTTAGGTTTTTGTTTCAAAACATGTCTAACCCTCCACTGGGGTCAAAAGCTTTAATCATGTTGGATTTGTCTTCAGCACTTGCCCGACTTGCCGCTGTTGTCGTTCGAATAATCAAAGCCAACCTGAAGGCCTTAATCATGTTGGATTTGGGTCTTCACACTTGCCTCACCATCCTCGAGGGTCAGTCAAACAAGTGACCTGCCAGCTCAAAAGCCTTAATCATGCTGGGTTTTGGTCTTCAACACTGCCCGACTCTTCTAAGGTCGTTCAAGCAAATGACTAACCAACTCGAAAGCCTTAATCATGTTAAATTTTGGACCCCCAAAATCTAACACTTGCCCAACCTATCTCTGAGTTCATTCGAACAAGTGACCAACCAACCCGAAGGCCTCAGTAATGTTGGGTTTTAGGTTGAATTGTATGTTGACCTGACACTGAGGTTGATTGCAACATTTTGGACACAAACAACTCATATGATAACAATGATCTTATTAATTAAGGATGATAAGTACAAGAATTTCATAGAACAAGAAAAAATTTAAGCATAGTATTTTTTTAGATTCATAATATTCCATGACCTTGGCAGCGATCTGCCTGGCTGTCCTTTTGTGAGTAGGCTCCTCCAGCATGCACCCGTTCGACCATGTATTTATCCTTCCAGTCGGGTTCATGCTTGTTGACGTGGTTCAGTCAGTTTTCTAGATCAGTGCCAAACGCCTAAAGCACATGGCAGAGCCTATAAATTAAGATTAAATGCCTTATTTCTTATTTATTTTCACTACCTACAAAACAAACCATATTAACTTATAATAAATCCATATAACTAAGTCCAAACAATAATATTAATATACTATAAAGAAAACATGATAGCAAAATATTGTAATCAGTTTTTACAAAAATAATAAAAAATTAAAAATTGTCGTCGAGCCCACCCAGGAGCGCCTAGATGCCGCCTAGCAGTCTGGTTGATCTTTTTAGTCGATTCATAGGTGGTGCCTAGCGCCTAGGCTGATTTTTAGTACAATGGTTTTAGTACATCGACTCTTTTCTAGACAAGGTCCCTCACCTAGAATTGTCGAAGTTTAACTTTTCTATCATGTTCAATCCTCATCCTCTGCTTGTATGCTGTGACCCGGGTTGCTGCTTGCTCTCTAAGCTCTTCAATTGTGTCAAAAGCTGCTCGAGCTAGCTCATCATTCTGATCCTTTCAAAAGACAAAGACCACTGTGAGATCAACTCGATCTCCATAGACAATAAAAAATTGTAATATAATATATATAATTTTTATTTTTACATCATGAAGAGCACTTTTAAAGTGTTGCTTAACAATGCTATCATTGATGTAAAATTAAGTAAGAGATAAAAACAAAAATATAAACAAAATTCAAACATCACAATTGTGGTCAGATAAATGTCATAACGTTTATAACATGCTTATTTACAACTAGCTTATAAAAAAATTATGTTCATATATCAAACATAAACTATTAATAAATGTCAAATAAACTTTAAAATCTTCCACAAAAAATAAATAAATCAAAATGTGTGAATTCTTTTTTCCCAAGACTAAGACATCATTAATACGTGAATTGAACACTGAGATTTTCGTCTCCACCCCAACAACCGTATTGTCCTCGCCCTGAATGGCCGCCCCATCCCATAAGAAGTCGAGGATACGAAGGGCTCCCCCGTGAAGGAGGCGCACGTAGTCGTGGCCGTCTCTGCGAGTCTGCAACCTGACGTTATACCTCGCTGCGCAACGAAAGCTTAAAATTCATCCTCAGTGTAGACTGTAGAGGGTCACAATGAGGTCGGGATAGAGATGTCGCGAGATAGACACTTAAGGTTCTCAGCAGTTGAGTTAAGTGATAAAAAAGAAATTTTCTCTGTCAACGACAATTCATTCTTCGAGCCCGCCGAGCCGATATGTCGCTGGACGTTTGGAGCCAGCGGCGTTGAGGACCGTCCCCTTCAACTCGGAGGGGTGGGGGGGTCTGCTTCCGAAGTTTGGTGGGGCACCGAGTTTCACGATTTTATGTGCTAAAGTTTTTTTGCTCGTTGAAGAGAAATATAGTAAAATCAATAAGCTTAATTTTACGATAATTGCGTCAAGGATTAAAAAAAACAAACAAAAGAATGGAGAATATTGAAGAGGGCGTGGCAACGGAACTTTTGGATGTGAGGAGATGACTGCTAAAAGGAGTTTTTTTGGGCTGGCAAAAGGTACATGTTTATCTGGTGAACAAAAGCCTGTGCAAAGCTCTTGGTACCAAAGCACCCCCTGCCATCTAATTTAAGTTTTTGTGACTGAAGATAATTGTTATTTGGGATCTTCTTTTGTCCCTAACAATGGGTTCGACTAAAGCTTACGGGCTCGGCTCCGGCTTGTTATTGTGTTTTTAGTTGATTTGATGTGTTGCGTTTGGTGGTGTTTTAGTTTCTTTTTTTATTTTTTTGTTTTGTTTGTTTAGTTGTTCGTTGGACCGCAATGGTCGTGGTAGGGGAATCCATGTTGGTTTTTTCCTGGTTAGGCTCAGTTGTGAGGTCTTCCTTACAAGAGGTCGTATTGTAGCTCTTTTCCTTCTAATAACCGACATATCTATTTTTAGTTAGTTGGTAATTTTCTCATTTTTAATTTCTAACGGAAAATTTTATTTTAACCGATAACATTATCCGTAAATTAGATATAGTTTCTAGAGCCTAGCGGGCCAACATAACGATTGATATTTTAGATTTTGAACTGAAAATTTCATTTTGACCGATAATAACTTGTTTAAAAATTCTTAACTATTATCGGCGGGAACACTAATCAGTTCCATTTTGTTCCCGCCAAATTCACACTAGCTCTTATTTTTGTGTTCTAAATGAAACTAAATGCTTTAGTGGACTCGTAACTCAATGGGTCCAATCCAAATCGTTATTAAAAATAGTAACTCAATGGGTCCAATCCAAATCATCATTAATATTTAATAGTCATGCCCTCACTACACCAACATAATACCCTTTTTTTTTTTTCTCAAAATTGTTCTTCAAAATAAAAGATTCTTCTTAGGAACAAATTTCAGTGTTCGCCCAACTGTTCTGGAAGGAGAACATTAATCATTGTTAATGTTAATAAATACTACCTTATATTTTTAATATATGTCGTTTGAGAAGTTCTACCTTAATTAAGAATATTTTTTTTTTTTGTCAATAATATCCTTATTTAATGAAGATAAAGATGAATGTTTTGAGAAAAAGTGAAGAGTGGATATGAAAAGATTGTATTTATTAGCTAAATGAGGATAATAATGGAAAAATATGTACAAAAGATCCAAAACAACATTTATTTAGAAAATGGTTGATAAAGCTAGAATGACATTTAAAAAAAATAGATACAAAATTACTATTTTCTATTCCTTTGTTTTGTACTTTATTTATTTTTGTTCAAAGTTTGTGTAAACATTAAAAGTTATATAATGTACAGGGTATTCCAAATATTATATTACAAATTATAACAAAAAGGATTGTTTGAGACTTTTAGCTCATATGAAAAACTTATAGAATTTTGTATTTTTAGTTTTTAGTGGTATCATTTGACTGATAAATGAAAATGAAATCATTAGCTTTTTATTATTAATTAGTATTTCATTCCGTGCCCACGTACAGAGAAAAACAAAAATTTATATATTATATGTACACATATGATATTTAAAAAATTAAATTAAATAAAGTGTGTATTACATTTTAAAATTTTTGACTGTATGTAAATGTATTTTATTAATTATAAATTATTTAACTTTCATATAAATCAGTTTTATTTATTTATTTATTTATTTGTTATTGTATAACTGTAATACAAAATAGGAACATTAGCTGTAATATAATTTAATATCAAAATTTAAAATCTTGTAAAAATGTTAGAGAATAAATAATTAATAATAATAATAAGGTTTTACTTGTATAATTGTCATTTGAATGCTGGTCATAAAGATTTTTGTTAAATGAAGTCCTATTTTAATTAATTGATGGCTGAATAAAATTTATTGAACCTCGCCAACAGTTATATATATAGTTTTCAAAGGCTAAATTAAAAGCACAAAATATTCTTAAAATTATAGTTTTTAAACCTGGCCTGATAATCGACCTGGGCAGGTCTCCGGGTCACTGGTTCAACCGTCGGGTTACCGGGTCAATTGCTGAACCAAATAATTAATTTTAAAATTTTTAAAATTATATATAGAGTATTTTTGTTATAAATATAAATAAAAGTAACAATAATTTAATGTTTTGAGTATAAATTTGTACATTAAAGTGTTAATAATATGTATCTCATGCTAAATATTTACCATATAAACATACATACATAGTTTTATTTTTAAAACACAAAAAAAAAATAAAAAATACATGGGCCCGGGATAATCGGGTTGACCCGGCGGGTCAATGCCCCTGGTCGGCAGGGTTAATGCTGGGTTGGCTGGGTTTTGACCGGGTCCTTTATTGCTCGGTCCAAATAGCCCACCCAAACTGCTTGTGGCTCTGCGTTGTTCGAGTCTCGAGTCGACCCGCGCGGCCGGTCCTGGTAAAAAAAAAAACTATGCTTAAGGCCATCACTTAAAAATTTATACAAGGTCAAATTAGTTTAATAAAATATGACTCAACAAAAATAATTTTCAAAATCAGCATTTAAAATGTATACACAACCAAATTGATTCGGTAAAAATAAAATCAATTGTTAAAAGTTTAATTGCGTCAAGTTATCCCCTATGTATTAGTTCAGAATGTCCTGAACCTAAGTGGTAGACTTGCATGCTTTGAGATTTTATGTGACAAAATTACATGATTCGTTATTATGGTTAAGTAGATCTTAGTGTACTTCCAATTCAAGAATAATTAAGTATGAATTATCCATAAATATGTTGATTATTTATGGTCATGTTACATGTAATAATTGCATTTTAATATCATTTTTTATTATAACCATTGAATTGTAAATGTATTTTAAAAGTTAATAATTTTTGTATTGTTTTTTCAGTTTTACATATATAATATATCAAATTAATCATCTCTTGATGAGCTTCGATTTAACATCTTGTATATATAAAAAAATTATATTTATCTTTATAACAATATTATATATTTTTAATATTAACTAGAAAAATAAAATTATTTATCCATTAATATATATATATATATTTCATGTAGTTATATGATAAAGTTATAAAAATTACTATAATATAACACATGTAAGTCACACAAGTAACAAGTGTCATTCTAAAAATGTAAATAAAATTTAAAATAAATTTTTTCACTAATTTTAAAATTTAAGAATAATTTTTAACAAGTACCACTACACGGGGAGTTGTACTAACCATTAGATAATATCCACAATGAATTAATAAGTCTAGC
>CACSLK010012233.1:1755934-1770314 GCA_902706635.1 Striga hermonthica
AATTTGATTTTTCAATTAATCCAAAAGTCTTACCTTATTTGATGATAATAAAATCCAATATTTTTGGTAAAAATAAAGTCAAGTTGATATGGTGAAATAATTTTTAATCCCATATCATCCTCACGCATAATTTGAATCCTTTTTTTTTTTTTAACTTTTTTTAACTAATTTATTATCTTATTGATGTTTAAAAATAACATAACATAATTTGAAGCTTTTTAGTATTTCGAAGACAATATACAACATGTTTCATATACACTTTTTTTTAAAAATAAAATTGGATAAATATTTTGTTGACATCAATCATAAACAAATTATTTATGAAAATAAATTCAAATCAACTTAAAATTCGAATTCAAATCATTTAAAATTTGGTCATTCACAAGTAATAGTGATACACTTCCAATACAACACTTTCAAGTAAATCTTGATACACATTAAAAAATGTCAACAAATAATTATCTTCCATAAAATCATCCTCTTTAAATTTCCTAACAAAATCTGTGTTAATTTTCACAATTTGACATTTTTGCTTTTTGAAAAAATCAAACCAATCAATTAATGTTGAAATGTATATTCTGTGCCTATATGCGAAGGTTTTTTTCCAACTAATAGTTATACACCCAATACAACTCTTTAGAGTAATCAATTGGTATCCCATAAAAATCTAGAGATTTTTAGGTAATGAGAATCAAATCAATTTAGATTTTCTATCATTTTTTAATTTTCTAACAATATCTATTAGATTCTCAACTTTGTGTTAATCATTATCTAATTAATTTTAAAAATGAAATTGAATCAAGTAAAAAATGTGAAACCTTTATCAAATTATCAAATATTTTTTATTTTTATTTTTTTCAAGCGGTAGAATTCTCATAACAAAACAAAGAAACATAAACAGTACAACGAGCAAACACCCGAGATGGCCGCAAGTCCTGAGAGCAACACTACAACAATGTGCTAAAACTACAAGACACTAACCATAGGATAGAAGCTAGCAACAAGCTACGAAACTTCAGTCCCAAACAACACCAATCTGACCAAAGCAATAACACCCACACCAAAGGAACAGAGAAAACAACCAAGACAAAAACAGACTGCCTCATAACAGCCAAAACACTAACTACCAGCTAAATAGCAGCAAGACAAAAAAACACAGACCCAAATTATCTTAATGAGTAATCATTAATATGATGAATTGTCTTATATTTTTGTAGATATTATTGGATTGGTTGTTTCCATACAACCTATATATTCAATTGAAGATTGTCAAAGGAGTTCCAACCTAAATGGTCGTCTTCTCAATTATGGATTTAGAGTCTTAGCAATGACTATTCATATATTTTTCTATCATTGTATCTAATAATTGTGTATATAAAAAAGTGTTTAATAATATAGATATTTCATTTTCATTATATTTAATAATATCATGATAGTCCTTTATTATACAATTTTAATTTGAATATACAATTGTCTTTTAAAAAAGAAAGAAATAATAAAGCCCCATACATCGCATGGGCACTGTATTAGTATAATAATAATAAGTTAGAAATTTTGAAATCCTTTATAAAAAGTTTTGACTCGGGCGATTTACGAGTCGACTCAAATAGTAAGTAATATACTGTTTACTACCGAAGGTGCAGAGAATCTATGGTTCAACAAATGAGTGTGTTAATGGTTTGGGCTAATTTCACCATATATCCCAAATCGCATCACATCAACACCACAGCGTCTACCGTGTTACATCTCCTTTTCTCTTTCTTCTCAAACCTTCTTCAATGGCGGTGATCCATTAGAGTACATCCAACAAAAAGGTACTATCTATTAGGTTTTTACACTTTCGTTGTTATAACTGCACATGTATCCTCGCGTTTACACACGAACCCTAATTTCGATTGTAATCAGTATCGGAATCGACTTAGTTATTGGCTAAAGAATTGTTTTTTCTTACGAATTTTAGCTTCAAAGTTCTAGGTTTTAGCTTTTAATCGTGGATCTAAAACATCCACTTGTGTTAACATCGTTTGATAATTCATATTATTTTAGTTTGTA
The DNA here is from genome assembly GCA_902706635.1 of Striga hermonthica. Lineage (NCBI taxonomy): Eukaryota > Viridiplantae > Streptophyta > Magnoliopsida > Lamiales > Orobanchaceae > Striga > Striga hermonthica. The sequence continues at coordinate 1,757,987 of CACSLK010012233.1, forward strand.
TGAGAATTGATTAACATTCAATTTTAATTTCGTTATAGCGTTCTCAAGGCCACGGGAAGTGTGAGGTTCAGACAGATAGGTTTTCAGGGAGCGTCCTCTGGGTACTGCTGCTGAAATGTCGGGAGAAGAGGTTGAGATGCTGGATTAGATTTAGGCTGTCCTTTTGGGATTCAATTAGGGTTGGTGGTGAAATGGAGCCTGTGGTAGTTGAGCCCAAGAGGCGGGGAAGAAAGCGGAAGAAAATTGATGAACCAAACGTGATGGATTCTAATGTCGGCAAAAGGGTAAAAGAGACGAGGTCATTAAAAATCGTGGGAAGATATGTTAGGAAAGAGTTTGGCTGCAGTGGGGTATTCTTGGGGAAAGTTGTGTGTTATAATACCGGTTTGTATAGGATAAACTACGAGGATGGGGATTTTGAGGATCTGGATAGTATGGAAGTTAAGGGGTTTTTAGTGGAAGATTGCGATTTAAATGGTGAGTGGTCTGAGAGGAAATCAAAGTTGGATGCGTTATTATTAGGTAAAGACGTAAATGCAAAGATTTTGGAAGTTGATGCACTGGAGGCACCAAAAGCGAACCTGGCTGATTCATCAGCGCATAATGAGATGAGCAATGGTGAAACAAGCGCCAATGTAGTAATGGATGCTCTTAATGATAGTAATGATGATGCCAATGCTGATGTTTTGAGCGATTCATGCGAAGATTTTCAAGGGCAGGATGCTAATGTCGAGATGGAAGGGCCCCTTATTCCACCACCAGAATTACCTCCTTCTTCTGGGCATATTGGGGTTCCAGAGGAGTATGTGTCTCACCTTTTCGCAGTTCATGGTTTCTTACGGTCGTTTAGCTTGCAGCTGTTTCTATACCCCTTTGGATTAGATGATTTTGTGGGTGCACTCAATTGGCCTGTCGCGAATACATTGTTGGACTCTGTTCATGTTGCTCTGTTGCGTGTCCTGAAACGCCACATTGAGAGGCTCTCATCAGAAGGTTCGGATCTTGCATCAAAATGCTTGAGGTACTTGTAAAATCCCTTTTACCATTTCAAGCTTTTCTATGGAGCTATTCTTTTTTTGATTTATTTTAATTCTAATCATGTTTATGTAGGCGGGTTCGAGGCCGGTGAGGGTTGCATTTCTAACTCTTCTTTTGCACAATATTTGTGTATTCCTGTTAGCTTATAGGTTTCAAGCCCTTTATGCTTTTGCTAAATTTTATCCTGAAATTGTAATATTGAGCAATGCTTATTATTCACTATATCATTTTATGACATACAATTCTTGAAATACACAATTTAACTGCTATGCACTTGGTAGAGACTGCAGCCAATTATTGCTTTAATTAATTAATTATCATTGTTTTTTTTTTTTGGGGTGTGTCATTCTTCTATAATCAGTTTCTATAATCATTTTTCTATAATCAGTTTCTTATTAAAACCTCTTGTGTGTTTCTACTTATAGGTGTCTGGACTGGAGCTTGTTGGATAACTTAACTTGGCCAATCTACTTGGTCCACTATCTGATGGCGATGGGTTACAAAAGGGGAACTGAGGGCAAAAAATTCTACACCCATACCTTGGAGAGAGATTATTACACTTTATCGCCTGGACAAAAATTATTGCTTTTGCAGATTTTATGTGATGACGTTATGGATTCTGAAGAACTGAGAGAAGAAATGGAAATTCGTGTAGAATCAGAAGTAGGAGTAGACGCTGATATGGATACAGTGATCAGACCTAGTGTTGGAGCCAGTAGAATTCGTTCTAGATACAATAAAGCATCTGCATCCAAGGGTGTTGAAGCAAGTATCTCAGAGCATCATGACATCAAATCTTCAGTGGATAATCATTCGACTCAGCTAGGCGAACAAATTGGGACTTCATCTGATGATGATAGTAATGGTGATGAATGTCGTATTTGTGGCATGGATGGATTGCTTTTATGCTGTGATGGGTGCCCGTCGTCATATCACTCGAGATGCTTAGGACTGAGCAAGACGCATATGCCAGACGGTTCCTGGTATTGTCCTGAGTGTAAAATAGATGCAACTGAACCTAAAATTTTACGAGAAACTGCTCTTAGGGGAGGGCAAAATTTTGGTGTCGATCCATACCAACAAGTTTTTGTTGCGACTTGTGACCATTTACTCGTGTATGTTTCTTATTCTCTTTTGACGTTTATGTCCTTGATTTAGTAAATTCTGCAATCTACTTTGTACAGTGTGCATGAGTTATTTACTTTCAGTCTCCTTACCTGTGGCTTTTTTCCTGTTGACTTTGTGTAACATTAATGACTAAAGACTCTTTGCACCCTGCTAAAATCTATCTTATCTTTCTGGCATATACTTTGCAGATTGGAAGCCTCAAATAACTCTGAAATATGTCTCAAATACTACAAGAAGCATGACATTCCCAGACTTCTCCATTGTCTTTATTCAAACACAGAGCATGCCGTCACATATATGGAAATATGCAAGGGGATCATGCAGTATTGGGAACTACCTGAAGACATTTTACCTAGCCTCCCAATGTCTGAAGTTGGAATGCCAGTGGCAAATGAAAGAGGGGTCGGTGAATATAACAGTTATTTGGATAATTTATTGGAAACTGGATGTTATCAGAATGGTAAAAATGCAGCAGACATGGCTGCTTCAAGTCTTACTAAGTCTCTGCAGGAGCCTGTCGAAAATGAGAATTCTTTGGATAAAGTATCCATATCCGATCAGTTTGGTAATGAAGATTTTAATAGAGAACAGTCTGTTTCAGTTATGAACACGTCAATTGTTGAGCACATTCCATTTGGTGGTTTAACAGGCCACCCTGCTGACACCAACGAGTTAAGCAAACAAAGTCAACAGAGTGGTACAGGAGCTGTTCCCAACACCACAATAACCTGCCATGCTAATAACAGTGATCCGGAGTGTGGTGCTACCAATGGATCTCACATATCGCGTTCACACCTGAGGCTAACTATTAAGTTTGACAGCAAGTGTCGTGGAAATCCATCTGGTGGTTGCTCGTACACAGGCTCTTCCTTCAAGACATCTGGTTATATAAATAATTACCTGCATGGAGATTTTGCTGCTTCTGCAGCTGCTAAGTTGGCCATTCTTTCATCTGAAGAAAGCCAAGTTCTTGAGGCCCGCTCTTCAAATAATCGCCGAAAAGGTATGTCGGACAATATTTCACTTCAGGTAAAAGCTTTCTCTGCAGCAACTACGAGGTTTTCCTGGCCGAATCCCGAGAAGAAGCTTGTGGACATACCTAGGGAAAGATGCTCCTGGTGCTTTTCATGTAAAGCTACAGTGTCAAGCAAGAGAGGCTGCTTGTTAAATGCAGCTGCTTTAAATGCCATCAGAGGGACAGCAAAAGTTCTGGCAGGTGTCCGTCCTTTAAAGAATGGGGACAGTAGACTTGCTGGCATGACCGCATACATCTTGTATATTGAGGAGAGCTTGAGTAGTCTTGTTATCGGTCCTTTCCATAATGATTCTTTTCGGAAAAGGTGGCGTAAGCAAGTTGAACAGGCTTCTAGTTGCAATGCAATAAAGATCCTTTTGCTTGAAGTAAGTTATCTGATTTCTGTTGTCGGTTGTACCTCAGTCTAATTTATGATTAGATCACTGTTCAACTTGTATTATTGTTAAGTCAGTTGATCTTGTTGCATCACTGTCTTACATGCCTGGCCGCTTAATTTAGTCATGCCTGACTGCATGTCCTCTTACTAGTTTTCCTTGATATGCCTTTTGAAATCAAGGGTTAATGAATCTGAGTTTCTAGAAAATAGCTTACTGCAGTATATATGCATACAGATTATATTCTGCACCGTTTTCGTAAATAACTAAATATATCGCTGAGTATATTCCAGTTTAAAACTATGTGTGCATTTACAGCTTGAGGAGAATGTACGCCCAATTGCCTTCTCTGGAGACTGGGTAAAGGTTGTTGGTGGCTGCTCAACTCAACCTTCCAGTGTTCAGATTGCAGCAAATGCTGCTGGATCAGTTCAGAAGCGTAAACCGGGAAGGCGTGGTAGGAAACCTTCTGCCGTTGTAGAAGTTGCAACTGATGTTTGCGTGGACTCGTCGAATGACTTTACCTGGTGGAGAGGAGGTACATTGTACAAGATTATGTCTCAAACAGCGATCCTTCCACGTTCAATGATTAGGAAAGCTGCCCGTCAAGGTAAGATTCAGGGCTAGGATTCCAATTGGCACTGGGTGTGCAATTGTCAAATTATGAGAATAATATTATTAACTGGTTATAAGCATGGCAGGTGGTTCAAAGAATATACCTGGAGTACAATATGTTGGAGGACATGAGACCCCTAAATGTAGCAGGCGGCTTATCTGGCGGTCAGCGGTTGAAATGAGTAGGAACATAGCACAACTTGCACTTCAGGTGCCCCTTTACTTATTTATTTAGTTTGAAAGTTTTTATATTGTTGTGCTGTTCATTTGTTCTTTTTCTGGGCATTTACTTCAGTCAGTTATCATATCTGGTAATCTCCTTTTGTACTTTCCTGATAAGACAATGGTGCTTCATCAGATTCGATACCTTGACTTCCATGTGAGGTGGAGTGATCTCGTTCGTCCAGAACAGGGCCCCCCTGATGGAAAAGGCCCTGACACAGAAGCTTCTGCTTTTAGAAATGCTTCTATTTGTGATAAAAAAGTTCTGGAACATGAGATAAGATACTGCGTTGCTTTTGGTAGTCAGAAACATTTGCCCTCTCGTGTGATGAAAAATGTAGCAGAAGTAGAGAAATTCCATGATGATGGAAAGGAGAGATACTGGTTCTCTGAGACGCGCATCCCTTTATATCTGATTAAGGATTATGAAGAGAAAGTGGAGAAAAGCAACTCTGTGGATGTTCTGTCTAAACTGCAGAGGAGGCAGCGGAAAGCTTCTCAAAAGAGTATTTTCTACTATCTCTGGCGGAAGCAAGATAATACGGCCAAGAGTCGTTGTTGTTCGTGTCATCAGGATGTCCTGCATTGGTATTTCAAATTGCTTTTTTTTTTTTTTAATTTGGTTCTCTTCAACTAATTGAACTTATTTTGGCGCTGTGCCATCTCTATCAGTTCTAAAATTTGGAACTTTTTAATTTTCAGGAATGCTGTCAAATGCAGTGCTTGCCAAGGTATTGTGGTGGCATAAAATGCCGTACTTCTGTTATCATCATCTTTGAATATTTTTTTTCTTATGAAAATTCTCTCAATGAAGGTTTCCCTAAATGGTAAAATAAATTAATAGTAAGCCAACAGAAGCCACCCTAGTTGTATAGTTTGAAAATGATAACAGGATTATTATTGTTTTTATTGGATTGGTTTGTTGTTTTAAAATGCTCACGAGTCATTATGTGAAATAAGTGTTAGCTGCTTTTCAATTTTCATAAACGATATGGAGACAGCTTTCATATTCATCTTTGGCCTTTGTTTTCCATCCACATTAAATTTATTCCTAAATATTTCATATCTGGCTAATGATGTATGCCAGTTTTTTGGGATGTGATGGGATCCTCAAGGATGGCTATTAAAATCTGTTTGTATGAGTAGATAGATGCCTACCTTGATGTGCTAGCAACGGTATAATTATTTTTGATTTGAGGATGCTTTGGATCATTTTGTGTATGTTATTTTGAAGCCTATTCATATGGCACTCACTTGGATCCTAACTTTGCGGGATTTCTAATCAGAAAATGCCTTGCATCTTGCTTCAATGAATGCTATAAATTCATAATTATTTCTGTTGTATTATTTCTTCACTTATGCTGGTCGAGGTGTTAATTTTACTTCTATGAGATATTTTAAATGTCGTGTGAGGGATAAGTAAAGCTTTACAAATTAAGACACTGCAACATGCAGTGGTGATCAATCTGGGGAAAATTGTTTTGGGCATGGGACCAATCTTAGGATATCTTACGTAACAAAGCCTATCAGTGTAAAGAATGCACAGTTTTCTTCAATTGTTATTGGTCTTATTACACCAATGTTAATGCATTTCCCCCCCTAAGGTGCTAGTGCAAACAAGTGTCCTACCTCTTATGGCATTTATACTGAAAACTTACTGAATTTGTTCTGTTGTGCAGGTTTATGCCATGAAAATTGTGTCACCAGCATGACAGGTCATACGAACACTGAAGACAATTTTATAATCACTTGCCAGCGTTGCTCTGAGACACGTGCCGTTAATCAGGACCCGCATAGCTACGGGTCCCCAACAAGCCCATTGCTTCTTCAAGTCCGAGATGTCCCTAAAGCAGTTACCTCCAGCAAACGTGTCAAAGTAGTCGGTCATAAAGCATCACCGGCATCTTTTGAGCCACAAAAGCGTACTAAGGAGATGAAATCTTGTAATGACTTGGGAACAGCTAATAAAAATAAAATTAGGCATTGGGGCCTAATATGGAGGAAGAATAATTGTGAAGACACTGGCGCTGATTTCAGACTGAAAAAGATCATTCTGAGAGGCAATCCGGATAAAAACCCTGAGAGACCCGATTGCTGCCTTTGTTCTAAACCGTACAATGCCGAGCGGATGTACATCAACTGTGAAACATGCGACCGTAAGCCTATTCACAACACAACATCCGAAATAGTGATTAATTACAAAACTATTCCTAAGATTCAACCTGATTGCAAATGCAAAAAAGAAAAGTATAGAAAAAAGAAGGGAAGAAAACCATCTTCCATTTTCTAAGTACAAATACTTGCTTGAAATCTGTTAGAGAGGAGTGCAATTATCTTTCAAGTTCAACTCACAAATAGCCCCCTGAAAAAGTTTCTTCCTTTGGTGCAAATTGCACCCTCAACAGATGTGTAGATTTCAGTGCAAGCATTTGCATGAGTGTAAATCTCATGTAATAGTAACTACAAGAACTAAATCTGAAATCTAGCTTGATTGCTGAATAGGGATAAAGAATATTTCAAATCTGATATACCAGATTAAAATTTGTTTATGTTCTACATATTGCACCCTGGAAAGCTATGAAGGGGATTGTTGTAAGTTGAAAAAAGAATCATTGAAATCTGATATACCAGATTGAAATTTGTTTGTATTAGGAATTGCACCCTGGAAAGCTGTGAAGGGGGGTGGTTGTAAGTTGTAACAGTCGAAGGAGTGGTTTTTGTAACTTGGTTGAAGCTTAGGGGTTGTATTTTAATGTCTGATTTTTTTTTTTCCTCATGTTGGTTAGTATGCAAGCTGATGTCAGTTTTATTGCGCCTGCAGATTGGTTTCATGCGGAGGCCCTTGAACTGGACGAGTCTCAGATTTTCGACTTGTTGGGGTACAAATGCTGCAAGTGTCGTAGGATAAAACGCCCCCATTGTCCGTACAGTGATAAGGTAAAAAAGAAGAAAACGAAGGGCAGAAATCCTAAACTCGATATTCAGGATATGGACTCCAATTCTCAGTCGAGCTTTGAGACCTTTTTAGAAGACGGACAACTTCATCCCACATTACACCAAAATGAAGCAGTAGGAGATGATACCCTTCTCCTTTCTCTCTCTGAACTTGGGCAGTGCACCCAAACATCCGAACCGGAACACGAATGGAATAACTCAAACGTATCTTTTTCCGGGCCAAGGAAGCTGCTGGTCAGAAGACATATCAAGCAAGAAAGCAATAATTCATCAGTTCCATTTGAAGCAAATTTCAACTCCACTGGGAAATTACCAGTTAGGAAAAATGCAAAGAGGGAAAGCAGGTCAGATTGTTATCCAGAAACAACCAGCCCTTTGGAATTCAACGGCACTACCCCTGTGCGGGACCCGTTATCCTCTCAAGCGCAATGGGATGTTCCCGATAACAGCTTTGACGACGGTGTAATGTTGGACTATGATGGTATTGGTTATGATGACAATACGGATTTTGAACCTCAGACATATTTCTCTTTCAATGAACTGCTTGCGCCTGATGAAAATGAGTCACACGAAAATGTTGTTGTGGGAGATTTGGAAAATCTGTCTGTTCTTCCAGAAAATGAAATAGTTGAGATATCATATGATGAGGGGGAACCAATTGTCTCTGTGGGGACCACTATTGAGGTTCAGCCTTGTAAATTTTGTTCCCTGACCGAACCTCGTCCGGAGCTTTGCTGTCAAGTGTGTGGTATTTCGGTCCATAGCAGCTGTTCGCCCTGGCTCGAGTCTTCATCTTTGGAGGAATGCTGGAGGTGTGGCGATTGTCGGGAGTGGCGGTAATAAGGTACTTTCTGTCTGATTTTTGCAAGAATTTTGCGTCAGCGGTACAAAGTCTTGATAAGGATGGTAAGCGTGAAGCTCGGTCATTTTGGTTCGTATTGGCTAGATTTCTTCAAGGTTTTGTTAGTTGAAGCACTTTTTGTGGCTGCATAAAAAAGATGTTTGTGAAGGGGCCATAGGGTTGCTTTGGTGGATGGGAGATCAGAAATTGCAAGTTCAGTTTGATCAACAAGAAGGTGGTGGTGGTGGTGGTGGTGGGTGGTGGAGTGAAGTTAATTAGCTCATATTTTTTACGCTGGTTATGATCTGATGATCTTGATTTAGATGGATAAGCGTTTTTTCAGTGTGCTTGTCTGATTATTTGAAGTGATTGTGACTTGGGAATAGTTTCTACATACATAGCATAGCATGATGCTTCATCAAATTACTCACATGAACGTTTGAACTTTGTAGTGTCGATATCAGTTATTTTTCGTTTAATTATTATTATTATTATTATTATTATTATTATTATTATTATTATTATAGCATTTAATTTTTCTTTACAAAATAATAAACATTATATTAATAAACTAAAAACAATACAAGTTTGGACATACATTCCTTCGGAACTATACAATCTATTATTAAAAGAAAGAATACAATCTATTATTGAGGAAAAAAGATAACAAACAATACTACGCAAAACCAGAAACAGTTAGGTATATAAGGAAATAAAAAATAAAAAATACACCTATAAATGTTACATGAAGTGATGAAACGCACAGTTAAGTGTATAAGAAAAAAATAAATAAATAAATAAAAAAACACCTATAAATGTTTTATGAAACAGACTATTCATGAACTTAAACTCGATTTGACTTGTTAAGGTTTGAGTTTGGCTTTACTTGTGAACTTAAACTCGATTTGACTTGTTAAGGTTTGAGTTTGGCTTCATTTGTTTGATAAATGAGTGGCACGGATCGTTAATGCTTGAAAATAAGAAATTTTATATATTTCAATTCGTGAAGGCTCGAGCGACTCGAGGTTGACTTGTTAATATTTATAAGCGAGCTAAAATTGAGCTCAATTACTAGCTTATTTAGTTATCAAACTGAGCTTGGCTTGACTCGAGCTCGAGTTCGACTCAACTTTTTACAACTCTAAATGGAAGTCAATATTCATTCAATGTCTACCTTCTATGTGGAAGGCATTCAATGTCATTTTTGCATCCAAAAATTAACAAAGTAGTGGTTGTGGAAATAAATAGCGTTGTGTGGAAGTTGAACAATTATTAGTAAGAAAAAACTAGTTTGATTGAAAAATTCATAACAAGCTAATTATTTAGGTTAAGGAATAGTCAACATTTCCATGGTCATGCTCCGAACTATCATATTTTTCACGTTTCCAAACTTTTTTTTTAATTGGTAGTAAGCTATAGTACTGTATTTTTTTCACAAAGCAGCGGCTCACAAACAAATGGATCCACGACATTTACTTAGGGGGAAAGTTCATGTGGGAATGGGAAAAATACACAAACATGACTTGCCCTCTTCGAGATCCGACATGTCTTGGTTGATAAGATGGGTAGTGAGCAAGCCGCGGAAGGCCTACTTCATCGTTGGAGTTCACGAGGTAAGCAAAATGGGTCGCGAAATTGATATGATTTCTTAAAGTCTCGCGGAACATTGGTGTCATGGTTGGGGGTAATTTGGGGCCCTTGCAATACCGTCAAACACTTTCATTTTTTGGTTAGAAATGCCCAATCGTATACGTACAAAGGACCAGTTAGAGTGTCTTGATGTAAACCCGATTGCTTTCTTTGTGGTGTTATTGATGAATCACCAAGTCACCTATTTTTTGAGTGCCCTTTTAGCTTAAAAAATTGGGGGCTAATTTGAGAGTGAGTTAGTCGCCGTCATAGGCCATTGACACTCAAAGAGGCGCTCTTATATGGACTAAAAATGAGTCATCTATAAGATCCAAACCCATGTTTATAGTACAATCTTTGCATTGTATCCGAATGTCCTTGCCGAATATGAGAGGAAAGCCCTTGGAGAATGATAGGTATCCCTTTGGCAAGGGCATTTTGAGAGCTCGCAGATGCGGGCCACCTCACGTGCTAGGGAAGACGAGCGTCGAGTTGAGGGTCGCTCCGCAACACGTTTGGGGTTTTTGTATTTTTGTTTTGCTTGGGACTAGAGCGAGCAACAGACTTGTGGTTGGCTTCTTAGACTTATGACCTGCGAGTGAGGAGCCGTGCATGTGGCTGCCCACTACGCTTTTGTAGGTCGTATGTTGGTCGTTCGAACAACAATTTTGATCTATAAATTTACTTTTACCGATAAAAAAAGCAGCGACTCACAAAAACTGGGTACACATGTACAGGGCTGGGCGAGGATCGCCGGTCCATATTTTTCCCACCGTTGAGCCCGTGCTCCGATCGGCCCGACGTCATTATTTCTTCCACCGTCAAGCCACTAATCCGGCAGGTCAACGTCTCTATCTAGCCCGTTGTCGAGACCCTGCTCCGGCCGATCAAATAAAATAAAAAAGTCAAACTCAAAGTCCCACTACGTCGAATCTGCAATTCTTCCAAAAAAGTTAACCAAAACTCTTTTCTAGGTTTGGACCCACAATGGTAAGGCATAAACCGTAAGACCTTACCGACTGGAGAGACCAATGTGTCAAAGAGTTAATCAAACTCGTTCTAACCAAACCCCTTTCTAGGTTTAGGCCCACACTGGTAAGGCATAAATCCTAAGACCTATCGGCTGGGATGACCATATGTGTCAAAAAGTAAACCAAACTCCTTTCTAGGTTTGGGATCTTTCCGGCAAGGCATAGCACCTACCGACAGAAAAAGATTGGCGGTCGTAACCGTCAACAAAAAGGCAAGCCCGACGAAATAACGAGGTAACATTATTTATCGCGCCTTAGTTATTCACCGCACGTGCTCATTATACATTCGCACATTCATAGACTAATCATACATTCATGCAATCGACATATACACGCATCATACATACATCTTGACATCGGAAAAAGGCCAAAGTACCACTAAACGTTCAAAAGGGCCCAAACGTCCTGAGCATCTCCTGACCAAGTCGTGTAGCATCTTATCCAAAATTCAGGTTGCCCAAAGAGCACAATTTTTCCAAAAATTTGACTCGTACAATGAGCATCATGTCAAAGATCGGACACCACACCACCCGACCAAGCGATAACTAAATGTGAACGAGTCCAAAGATCGGGTACCGAGTTATCCGACCATGTCCACACAACATAGAAAAATAATCACATAAATTAAAAATTGCGCCATCTCAATACGACAAAAACGCAAAGAGCAAGTACCAAATTTTACGACTAGGCCACTTAGGCCCCATTCAGATAACGATTCTAAAAGAATTGACTATGAATGTCGTTGAATTAATTTTCCAGAACAGAAAAAACGTGACTAACATACAAAACGTCAGGCCAAAGCCTGAAAACGATCAACAAAACGTCCACGGGTCCCAAAGCATCCAGACATTACATATCAAATCCATTCGGTAAACTCCGATAAGATAAAGTCGTAATCTTGTGTCACGTAAATGTTATTTGGTGCAGCGTAGCCCCAAGCTCGAAATATTACATGCAAAAGTCCGCCAAAATTATGTAATAACGCGAGTTCAGAACAATTCTATTCAGAACATGTCCTAAACTCGGGGGTCTCTTGTTGACACCTAATTTGGCCTCGATTAATAAAAATGTGACATGTGGCGAAATAAGCGAGGGATAAAGTATACATTATATATATATAAAAAAATAGCAGGTTCTTCAAGCTGATCACCCTTTAATATCAACCGAGTTCCAAAAGTCAAGATCGTCCACATCTGAGCCGAGCAAAATTTACTGTCACCAAGCCGACCCGGATACCATAAAGAAGTTACCCCGGTAGACGCAATAATTTCCGACAAGACAGTCATCAATCGAAGCCGTCAAAAAACTTATACGGGCCCCCCGGTTGTCACATAACATTAATGATTGTGTACTCTTTTCATTTATTTAACCATTTTTGTCCACTTGTAGGACATACACACACACACAAACACACACACACACACACACACACACACACATATATATATATATATATATA
>CACSLK010012233.1:1787534-1810360 GCA_902706635.1 Striga hermonthica
AGAGAGATAATAGAGAAAATGTTTACCATAGATATAATTTTCATTATAACTGGACGATGAATGTTCATCTACCCACGGTGGGCACATATTAATATGTTCACCGCTTATGTGGCATGCATTCATTGGTGATGTATTTTTTTGAACATATTAACATCACCAATGTGTGCATGCCACATAAGCGGTGGACATATTAACATGTGCCTACCGTGGGTAGGTGAGCATTCCTCATAACTGGACTCCTATTTATAGGAAACTTCTGATGACACAAACGTAGTAATACAAAAAAATATTAGGGGCAAAATAATCATTCACATATATTATTTTATAACAAATAATTTATAACATTTCCCTTGAATGACTATTTCTAAACATATTTTATCTGATTTGAACAAATCCCAGTCTGAATATCTTAAAGTGTGTCTTGTAGCCATCGGTACTGGTGCTTCAGTATATCAGAAAAAGCCGGTGGGACAAAACCTGATCATCTTGAAATCATAACATTGTTTCCTCAGAAAAACTTGGTGGGACAAAACCTGAGCATTGTGGTAGCACATCATTGCTCCCCCTCAAATAGATCATCTTGGAGTATCCACGTTCTGGCTCGTTAAAACCTTGTCAAGAAAACCCAGTGGGAAAAAACTTGATCGAAGGAAAAAGAATACAACTACTTCAGTATCATCATGAGGAATCATTTCAATAATCCAGTAGTCCTCATCATACCACGAATATGCATCGTTAAAACCTTATTAGGAAAAACCTAGGGGGACAAAATCCTAATGAAGGAAAAAGAGTACACTATTCATGTGAATACGACATCCCTGTTGCCTCATTAAAACCTTGCTAGGAAAACCCAATGGGACAAAACCTCAGCCAAGGGAAAAAAAATACAATGCGTATTCTATATATTCACCATAATAACTTATCCATAATTTTCATGAATATAATATAGATTCATTCAGATTTTCCGATACTGGTGGTATTTATGATAAGGAAAATGCTACAAGTACATAATAAATGTAAATAGAGGTGTACATAACACTCACATGGAGTGGGGTCCACTTGATTTTTTATTTTTGGTGGGTCCCACTCAATGTGAGTGTTATGTACACCCCTATGTACAATATTATGTACTTATATCATTACTCGAATGATAATATGCCATATCATGCAACTATCATTTTTAAACTCATTCTCATCATCAACCGATTTCAAATGGTCTTACTGCCAATAGTTCTTAATATTCTCATTTTAGCTGATTTCATTCTCATCAGTATCATTTATATAGCGCTATTCATTTGTTTGTGGCGACACATATTTATTTCCATTATTCCCCGTAATATATTGAGATATTACATTATCAGTTGATTTCATCGATAGTATTTATATGCCTCCTTTCATTACTTATTTGGGGAATTTCAATTTGCACTATACTAACGCTTCCAGCGTTTTATTCCACCATCATATCATTTCATATATTTCACCACCATCAGTATCATTCATTTTATGATTTGCACACTTTCAGTGTGTGCATATATCATTTCCAAATTTTAATAATTGATTCTCCCCCTCATCTTAACTGATCCTTGATCCGTATTTTTAGTATAGAATTTCTTGAGGGGAGTTCATATAGTCTCCATTTTGTTCTCGATTTCAACGTATAATTGGAGGACTTTGAACTCATATCACTTGCATTGTGCACATTTTTCTTTCAAGATTTCATCATATCAGCTGAGTGTATTACTAGCAATGTTCTGAAAACTGGACCGGTCAAGCTACTGGTTCAATGGTTCACTGGTCCGACCAGTGGTTGAACCGGTTGGACCGTTATTTAATTTATTTATATTTTAAAATATATAAAATATTTCATAAATATAGTTAACTAATTTTTAAGTTATTAATTTATTGGTATTTTAAAATATATAATACTTTATATATACTAGATACAATTTACTTAAATTTTTATATTGGTATATAGATTAAACAATAAATAATATATAAAAATATGAAATAGAAAAAATTCCTCATACTTTCTCATTAAGTAATAAAATAATATTATAATAGTAATAGGACAAAAATAATGGATACGAAATTTACTGTTGGACGCGCGTGGCTTAACATTTGATCAGCAAATTGGATTTCCCACTACATGTCCCACATCGGGTTTCATAGTGAAGAATTGGCTGTATAAATTTGTCCGGATCCCTTTCGCTTAAGTAAATTAATAACAGACCAGTTGGACCAAGCGGTTCATAACCAGTTTTGACCGGTTGAACCGCTCGCTGACCGAAATTTGACCGGTTTTGCTGGCAGCCGGTTCGTTGGAAAGAACCGAACCGGTGAATTGGCCGGTTCCCGGTCCAACCGGTCGGACCGGCCGGTCCGGTCCGGTTTTCAGAACACTGATCACTAGCTTCATCACTTTCATATGACACTTACTTTCATTCTTTCATAATCATCTTGTGTCATTCTTTGATCAAACCATCTCGTAACTTCAGGTTACATGTCATATACACATTTTTTGATCAAATCATATTGTAACTTCAGGTTACGTGTCATATACACATTATTTGATCAAATCATATCGTAACTTCAGGTTACGAATCACACACATGTGGCTATCTAGTGGATCCATAGTATCTAGTAGCACACATGGAGGGGTAGTGGGCCCGTATATATCGTACCCCTTTCATAGTCAGTTTGATCAAATACTGATTCACAAATATTTAGCTAGTAATAATTTCACCAATCGAGAACAAAGTATCTCATATCACAAAGAATCAGTTAATCATTAAACATATCACAAAGTATCTTATATCAGTAAACATGACAATAATTCATTGTGACCCATTTATCACAAACATATCACATCATCTTTCGGCGACAATAAATGCACTTCAAGTACAAATTCTGACCCACAATATTTAAATTCATAACCGTATCACAAGCGTATCATTCCTTTGGTCCCACAGATTCTTTGTTTTTAGAGTCGTATAGCATACGCATCATTTCTATAAATTATCAGGTAATCCATTCAATCTTTCTGAATAAAGGTCCGCATTTACAAATAGATTTGGCACTCTCAAATATCCGTAAATATTATTCTTTTCTCCCGTTAAATATCATAAAAAGGATTTATCGATCTCGATTAGAAAGATTGAGAATGTTAATGATTAATGATATTCCAAGTGATATTCGATGGTTGATTGAAGCAAAAGTTCGATTATCGAGAGAGTTTCCAAATTCATACAAATATATGCCAAGTATGGGTAAGAGTACTTTTGCAAAGAAACGAAGAGCAAAAAAGATTAGGTGGATGCTTCAAATGCGCTCGATGAACTTGTGACACACGATGTAAATAGTGGGGTTCATGCCCAAAAATTGAGAAGATAAAATAGCATTTATAAAGGATGGATTGAGTAAAGAGTCTATGGATCAATCGATTCAACAGATTCTTGAGACACATCCTAGTGGGTATGTGCATCGTGAGCTCCTGTCCTTATGGATTCGTTTCAAAAATGAAGAAGAACGTTATAGTCTCAAAAATATTGTTTCAAAAGATCAAGTTTGTAAAACTAGTCTTGTTAGTACGAAAAATCTTACTAATAAAGTTTAGTAGTATGTTGCACTGTAATTTCTAGAAATCTTATAGCTGCTGACAGATAAAATTTATTTAAAAATCCAACACCTTATTTGTCGGTTGCAATTTTCATAAGAAAACAGTAAAATTTTTTATCGTTTTGTAAACTTTCCTTTTAAATAGCGAGTCGGTCGTCATAATCTTATGCCTCACAAAATTTTGAAAAATTAAGTTTATCAATAAATAGACGGATGTTTCAGAGTCTTCGCAAGGTAATAAATTTCTTCAACCGATCAAAACCATGTGTGTTCTTGGTGGTTCTAGACTGATAAGTTTTTCTCAAAATGTTGATATTGTAAGTCAGTTAGTAAGGGATATGGGAAATCAAAAAATCAATTTACTATATGGATGGACTAACATCACTTTCTTTGATAATCTTTTAATGGCTGGAAAATGTTTTGAGATAGAAGTGAAAAGTATCATACCTTTCCATAGAGCTTCAACAAGGGTCGTCAAGGATTCCATAAGCATGATGCTAACTCATTCTATTTATGATTGTATGATGGATATGGTCAACAAGAGAGATGCATTTATCATTCTTCCAGGCGGTTATAGAACGCTAATGACAATGTTCACCATTGCTTCTTGAGCAGAATTGAAACTTCATAAACAAGCCCATAGGTCTATTGAATTTTATTCACTTTTTTCATGGTTTGCTTGGAGTTTCAGACCAATGAGTATATCAAACCTTTATATCTCCTCCAACGAGAGAAGTTTTCAAATATGCAGATACGTCTGCTGAGCTTATCAAAAAGCTTCAAGAATGCATCACATTTCAAGATTATGTGGAAACACAAAGGGTCAAGCGAAAAAGAGCTTTTGATCCTTTAGATCTCTCATTATGAACCCAAATAACAATAATGGGTGGCATAGTTACAAAGTTTTATACTCTCGAGACGCACCCTTCTTTTATGGGTTCTATTATGTAATCTTTTCGCATATTTATTGAGGATTCAATACCTCATAACCATATTTTCATCATCAAGTCCTTCTGTACTTGTTCCTCAGTAATAATAATATCAATTTATCTTTTCCACAATATAAGCGTTTAGTACTTCATGACTACAATCATTTACCATATGTTCTTCTTCTGGAGCACTTAATTGTAATATTTATATGATCTTGAATCTCAATATGATCAAATATAGTCCCTTAGACTCATATAATATACTCAGAAATCATTTTGTGTGATCACCCATAACTGGTAACTTTTAGTACCACTTTCTCATTTTGTTCAATCATTTAATTGTACTTTCAGGTACTATTTCATTACTTTGCTTAATCATAATGTGGTAACTTTCAGTACCACGATACCATTTAATCATTATATAGTAACTTCTTGTACTACACCAATTTTTGTTTCTGCATTAATAAATTTGGAGAATTTATCAACTGCTTTTTCAGGATTAGTATAGTCCCCATAATGTACGTTCACGATAAGGACTTTTAGTCAACTTTCACATGTCCAGATACAAAGTATCATTCGTTTCACTTATCGGCTATCGCTTAATTAATACTGCCCGTCGCCGGCGGCAGAGCCTTACTTGCCGGCCCATGTATATATAGCCATTCATATTTTATTGCACGTGGCCTTATCATCTTGCCATTCCATATCGCCGGCTATTAATACAATGATCGGTCTATATTTAGTTGTTCAAGCATTTAATCGTATTTTCTGTTGTCGGTGGATGCACTCAAACATTTCACATAAATGTTCATAATATTTTGGTCAACAATTGAACACGTTGGCTACCATTAAAATATTACTTGTCGGCGGTAGAGCCGCATTGCTGATCCATATAGCCACACATATTTCTTTTCTTGTCACAAAGGTCAATCCATAAATATTCGTATGTTCATGCATCAAATATTACAATAGCCAATCTGTCCATATGCTCGTATATCACATAATTTTACAATAACAAATTCAGGTATTCATAACCATGATATATATAAACCATATCAATATTGGTATTAAAATGAATATCTCTCTTTCTTTATCTTTTTATTTTCCTCTTTTTTTCTTTTTTCATTCTCGCATATAGCACACATAATTAGTTAACCTTTCTCCTTCAAGTTTGTTTTCCTTCTAATGCAATAAATATATATGACCTACCTACCATGTATTAATTTTCTCCTGCCAACAATTTGAGGAGGATTCCCAGATTAATATCAATACTCATGGAAACATGAGTAGGAAAATAAATTAGATACCTACTAAGTTGACAATGTTGATGAACATTATGATTAGAAAATGCTAAATTAATATTAATAGAGTGAGGGTGTATAAATCTACTTAAACTTGATCACCTTACCCTACACCAACTTGAGTTTTACGAAAATATATTGATGGGGCACAAAACGACATGCACCAAAACCAGTCTTAATTTTCCAACATGCTAGCTGACACTCAACAATAATTTCAGGCACCAATAATTAGATAGCATGATAATTATTAATGTCAAATGTGAAAATGAGAGAGAGAGAGAGACAGAGAGAAGTTGTACTTGTAATGTGTTGGAGAAATGCTTGGAAGAAAACTTTGGTTTAGTAGCGTCCACATATTTGGTCCAAGAGCTCGTTTTCCATATTTTCCTTCTCTGTTTTCACGCAGCCCATCTCTCTTTTGATTCCTTATTTTCTTGAATTTGGTGAAATTAAAGAACTGGTGAAAAAGGGCTTGTTTGGCTGGTCAAAATGATGATACATGTATTTGGCAGGAGAGGTGAAAGTGATGAATCAAAGGGAAAAATGTGATGGTGCTCAATTGAGGAAAATGTTGCCATTTTTCCTTATTTGGCTTAAGATTTTTTTTTTGTTTTTTTTGTTGATAAAACTGGGAGAAAATCTGGGGAGAAAGTGATGCAAACAGATATTCTTGATATTGATTAATGTGCTCAATAGTCAATATCAGAAGGGAAGCTAATGAGGAAATGGAGGATTATTTCAAAAAAATGATTTGTAACACTTAGATTTATGATACGAAGGACCATCTATAAGATGCAACCGTATAACATATTCTCGTTATATTAAAAATCGAGCTCTAAAGGGTAGAGACTCGTGCTGATAACGTGTTATAAAACTAGAGAGAAAGAGAGATAATAGAGAAAATGTTTCTCTTAGGTACAATTTTCATTATAACTAAAACTCCTAATTATAGGAAACTTCTGATGGTACAACCATAGTAATACAATTACATTGGGGGCAAAATAGTCATTCAGATATATTATTTTATAACAAATAATTTATACCATTTTTGTATTTTTCTTCTTTTTTTCTCAACAAAATCCCCCTATATATAATTCCCGAATGTGCAGAGTCTAAATGGTAGGCTCGCATGCTTCGGAATTCTAGGTGTCAAAATTTCATGCTTCATTATCTGATTTGGATAGATTTTAATTTAATTCCAATCCAAAATAGGTCTGGATTACCATAAATATATTAATTATTTATAATCATTTTAAATATATTAATTATATTTTAATATCATTTCCTATTATGACCATTCAATAAGGGAGGAATTTTAAATTTTGTATTCCTCTCAGAGGTCAAAAAAAAAAAAAAAAATGCTTTCGATATTAGTAGTAAGTTGGGATTTGTTGATAGAATTTGTTTTGTTGATCCCTTGGGTACTAAGGGAGGCCTTTTGTTAATGTGGGATCTAGAACCTGTTATTTTGCATATTGAGAGCTCAGACTTTAATATCCAAGTTAAATATATCATGCCTCATATGGAGGCCCCTTGTTGGATCACTTTTGTATACATGAATACAGATAAAACCCTCAGAACTCATCAATGGAGCATCCTTGAACATGACAAGAATGAATGGGGTGACTGTTGGTCTATTCTAGGAGACTGGAATGATATCACCAACCAGGAGGAAAAAAGAGGAGGTAGAATTAGACCAGAGTCTAGCTTCATTGCTTTCAATAGCTTCATCTGCACAATGAGGATGGATGAAATCCCTATGACAGGCTACCAATTCACTTGGGGCAACAACAGGATGCTAGAGGGCTATGTGGAGGAAAAGTTGGACAGAGGCTTTGGTTCCCTAGCTTGGATGACCAAATACCCTCAGACTCAAATATCCAACTTCTATAGGAGTGCATCTGACCATGGTGCTCTTCTTCTTGATGACAAAGTGAACTCAATCAAAAAAGGCAGAAGATTTATGTTTGACAAAAGATGGCTCAAAAGAGAAGGCTGCAAAGAAAAGTTCTTAAAGCTTGGTCTCTGCTGAAACTTCGTTTTTCCAAAGATTGAAAGCCTGATTGCAACTTGGCACTCCTTTCTTCAAGCTGAAAGAACAAATCGAGCATACCAGAATGGCTCTATCCAAATGGAGCAAGTTAATCAGATCTCAACACAAGCAGCAGGTAGACACTCTCACTCTGAAACTTGAGGAAATGAGAAAGCTGGGAGAAGGGAAAAATTGGGAAGAATGAGAATCACTCAAAAAGGAACTAGAATTAGCTCAAACTACTGAAGAAAGCTATTGACAGCAAAAGTCCAGAGTCATATGGCTTAAAGAAGGAGATCACAACACCACCTTTTTCCATGCTTATGCCATGCAAAGAAGGAAGAGGAATGCCATTTCCAGGTTGATATTAGCTGATCACAGGTGTTGTGAAACCAAGAAAGAAATTGCCTCAGAAATTAATAACTACTACAAGAAACTCTTCACAACTGAGAGATCCCAAGGATCTTCAGAACTCACTCATAATATCACAAGATCCATTTCAGCTGAGATGAATGGAGAAGTTTCTCTCTACCATCACTGAGGAAGAAATCAAAAAGGCCCTTTTTTTAGATGAATCCCCTTAAAGCTCCTGGAGAGGATGGGATGACCCCACTGTTTTCTCAACATTTCTGGCCAACTATCAAAGATGACCTTTGTGCAGCTGTGCTAAGTTTCTTCTTAGTAAGAGAACTCTTGAAGTACTGGAATCACACCTTGGTCACTCTGGTGCCTAACTCAAGTCACTACGATAAATGTCTTTATCCTAGGTCCATAACTCAATTCAGACCTATAAGTCTCTGTGGGGTTGTTTACAAAATAATCTCCAAGATCCTTGCTTCCAGACTCAAAGAGTGCCTCAATTGTTGCATTAGCCAATCTCAAGGTGCCTTTCCCCTGGAAGAAATATTTGGACAATATCATTATAGCTCAGGAAGCGCTTCATGGCCCTTAAACTAGACATGTTGAAAGCCTTTGACAGGGTGGAATGGAGCTGCATCAGAGACATCATGCTTAAAATGGGGTTTGATTCATCTTTCATGAAATGGATTCTTGTCTGTATTTCTACAACCTCTTTCTATTTTCTAGTCAATGGTGAAGCTGTGGGCTACTTGAACCCCTCTAGGGGGTTGAGACAGGGAGACCCCCTCTCCCGATACCTATTTCTCATTGTCTCATAAGCTTTCTCTACACTCATCCACTCAGCTATGATTTCTGGTTTATTCAAAGGCTTGAGACTTGCTAGAGGTGGCCCCACCCTTTCTCACTTGCACTTTGTACACTTGCACTTTGTAGATTACTCCTTAGTCTTCTGCAAGGTTGAAGCCAACCAAGCCATCCACCTCAAAGAAATCCTCAGTAAATATCAACTATCCTCAGGCCAACAAGTTAATATGTCAAAATCTTCGGTCTTCTTCAGCAAGAATACCCCTTCTCATGTCGAAGCTAGCATTTGCCATATTCTGGAAGGAATATCCCCTCACACTTCTACCAGATATCTTGGTTTACCATTAGGAATTGACAAATCAAAAAAAGAGGCTTTTGACTTTATCCTGCAAGCTGCTAGAAACAAGCTGATAAACTGGAAGAACATGCACCTATCTATAGCTGGCAAAAAGTCCTTGTTAAGGCTGTTCTGAACTCCCTACCTGCTTATGTCATGTCTTACTTGAGACTCCCAGTTGGCACTTGTAAAAACCTTGCTCAAATAACAACTCATTTCTGGTGGTGTAAAGGGACTGAGGTGGATAAATGGCTTCATTGGAAAAGCTAAAATTTCCTATCTATTCTTAAAAAGAATGGGAAATTAGGCTTTCAAGACTACATCTTATTCAATGAAGAACTTATCTTCAAACAACTTTGGAGAATCTCCACCCAACCTCAGCTTATGGTTAGTCAAATTCTCAAAACCCTCTATTTTCCTAATACCCCAATCTTTGATGCAAAGAAGAAACAATCTGCCTCTTGGATGTGGAACAATTGGCTTGCATTGCTTTCTAAATTTTCTCAAGGAATCTAGAAAGAAATCAGGGGAGGTCTCCAAACCAAACTGCAAGATCATGGCTGAGTTCCTGACCTTGGCATAAAACCCCCTAAACTCATTAATCTACATCAAAACCTGGTATATGTCAGTGACCTCCTTAATGCAAATGGGACTACCTGGAACTAGGGATGCAAATGAGTCGAGCCGAGTCGAGCATTGACCTTATCGAGCAGGATTGGAAATTTTTTTTTACTTCTCAAGCTCGAGCTCGAGCTCGACTCGAATTCAACATGCTCGAGCTCGGCTCGAGTTCAGTTTGAACTTTTTCAAGCAATTTTATAAAATAACAATTAAATACATATATATATATATAAGGGCATTTTAGTAATTTTATATATCTCGAGCCGCTCGCGAGCTGCTCGACAATGTAAAATATAGGCTCAAGCTCGGCTCGAGTTCGTGCTCGAGCTGCTCGAGATCGACTCGAGTTCAGTCAAACTCGAGCTCGAGCGAGCTTTGACTCGAGCGCTCGCGAGCTGCTCGACTCGTTTGCAGCCCTACCTGGAACAATGAGATTATTAATGAGGTGTTCTCAGAAGAGGATGGCAAAGCCATTCTGAAAATTATAACTCTTGCTACAGTGTTTGATGACAGATGGAGATGGAGGTTTGACTCAAAAGGTCTCTTCTCAGTTGCTGCCTCATATTTTCACTTAATAGAAATGAAGCTGAGCTCTATTGATCTTGCTGAAGGCAGTAACTCTAACAAGGTGTACATCACAGTGAGACAAAGAACTTGGAAACTCAAGGTCAAAGGCAAACTCAAACATTTTATCTGGAAGTGTTTCACAGACACCCTTCCTGTGTGTGTTAACCTCAGGAAAAAAAAGGTCTTGTCATTGACACCATATGCCAGCAGTGTGGTGATGTTGAAGAAACTATTGAACATGCCCTGCTATGCTACCCCAAAGCTCAACAAGTATGGAAGCTATCTCCCTTATAATGGGATGACATTCCTATAAAAGGCTGTAACTTCAAGAATTGGTGGTGGCAAGTGTGTTCTACCAGCAAACCAAAAACCTCAGAGGATAGGATTCAACTCTCAACATACATTCTCTGGTAGTTATAGAGATCGAAGAACTTTTGGATCTTCACCAAAGAGAATATCTTGCCAGAGTCACAGCCAACAGAGCTCTTCTGGAATGGCAGAAATACAACAATATTTGTTCTGGTCTTTAGCTTGTTGTTGTATTTGCTTGGGTCTGTGTGGTGTTGTTGTCATTTGGCTCTAGTATGTTTTTTCTTTGTGCGGGTTGTGTTTTTTCAGGTTGGTGTTTGTGTTGTCTGTTTTAGCTAGGTCTAGTTGTAGTTTGGTGGTTTTAGAGTTGGTATTTTCTAGTCGTAGACTAGCTTCTAGCTCTTGCAATGGGGTTTATTCTAGCACACTCTCATAGTGTTGCTCTTGGGAGCTCATTCCCTTGTTCGGCGTCCGAGGAGGTCGGCAGTACATTCAACCGGTCAGGAGGCCAGCCTCGGAGGCTGTGTTAGATGTTCCCCTTATTGACTTTCTTTGTTGGTCAGCTCAGCACCTCGCATTTACTTGCTGACCGGCCCGGGTTGTAAGATCGTCTCCCCTCGGTCCCTTGTCCGAAGAACCGGGAATCCTAGGCCAACCCAACTCGGGTATCGACAAATATTTTATTAGAATGATGTTTATAGTCTTTGGATTCAAATCAATAAGTGAATCATTTTGATGGGTTAGTGTGTTGATTTATTGGACTGGGCTAGAAATACAATACATTTTTTTCAAATTTATAGTTGTTAAAAAAAAAAGGTCTGGGCTGGGCTAGCTGCATCCCTCCCTGATCGCCAGGACCCACGTAGGTCATCTCTGATACCATGAAATAAACGGGAGAAATTGGTGCGGTCCCATGCACGTGAAACTCGCCATAATAGGGTGAGCCTAGATGTGTTGATGTTCCATCCCAAAACCAACTGGTGGAAGAAATAGCCCAATAGGCTTATAAACAACTCACAAGTGATATTCTAATACGCCCTCTCACTTGTGAATCCTTCATACGAATTCCAAGCCCACAGAGCAGGCCAATTAATGGGTACGTCATCGCAGGACTGATGTAGGTCTGCTTTGATACCATGTAAGAATCAAGGGAGGCCGGGTAACGGGGTACGTCAACGAATGACTCATGTAGGACTGCTTTGATGCCATGTAAGAATCAGGGGAGGGCTTTGATACCATATAATAAGAATCAGGGGAAAAGGTGTGGTATCATACACGTGAAGCACATCATAACACAGTGAGCGTATATGCACCTTAATAAAGTTCTATCTCAAAATTAATTGGTGGTAGAGTAACTCACTAGACTTATAAGTTATGTTTGTTTTCCCTACTTTAAAAGCGAAAAAAATGCTAAAACAATCATTTGAAATGCTAGGCCATTCATCCCTTTGAGATCCAAAACATAAATCAAAAGATTTTTTAAGAAAGGGAAATCATTGTGCCCATTGAAAAATGCAATACTAGCTCTTGATATCGAGGATATTGGTTAAAGCACACACGCTTGTCACCATAACAAAAAAATATAATTGAATATCTATTGGAGCGACATCTCAAAGAAATACAAGACATAAGATCAGTACAACGATTAGGAGCCGTACACTAACACACTCGAGAGAAGAGATACATGGATAATTTTGTTGTGCATAAGAAGGAAGCATATTTGGTATACGAGAAATGAATCGAAAGAACAGTAAACGAATAGAAATGGCCGGCCACGAGCATCACATCAAATGGAACCAAATACCAATCAATTTTCCTCAACTTGTAAGGGCTTTTGAAGTAGCCACCTTCACAGCCTCAGCATACGTCCTGTGTTGGTAGGTCAAAGTCGACTCGAGCAAGTCCCAGAGAGAGGTCTTTGGATTCCATCCTGTAAAGGCAATTCAATAGAAAGAAACCATTAACATTTGCTTAAAACATAATGGGATAAATTACAAAAGCTCCCATAAGATTTATTAGCTTCACACAATTAAGACATTAGTTTCCCTTCACAATTATTGCCCATCAAAAACTTTCAAGGGAATATTAGTGATTTCAGGACATAAATTTGTGAAAATAGCGACTCTTTACCAAGTTGTTTGTTGATAATGGTCATATCTGGAATTCTCTTGTCACTGTCATCATATCCTTCGCCATAGAATTCTTTCGAGCTTATGTCAATGGTCGGTGTATCCAGTGCAGGTTCGTCGCTAACCTTAGCGTAGACCTGAAAGCAAGTCAACAAAGAGGAAAAGAATCAGCAACCACTAGCAATATATATGATCGAAAATCGACCACAGATATAAAGGCGATTACAAAAAACTGAAATTACCTCAGTCATCATCTCAGCAAGCTGCCTGACTGTGACTTCATTATTCGGATTGCCCACATTGAATATGTGGCCATTAGCCCTGGCTGGATTTTCCTGAGAAAAGTTGAACCACTTAGCAACAATTACAAAGATTATAAAAAAATAGAAGATGATTAAAGTGAGAACCAATAATCGCACATACAATCATCAAAAGAACAGCTTCAATTGCATCCTTGATGTAAATGAAAGTTCTTTGGGATTCACCACCATCGACAAGTTTTAGCGGTTCACGCCTCAAGAGATTCTATACAGATCAGCAAATTTACAAAATAAGATGGGCTGAAATCTTTGTACATGGTCATCAAATTCAGTGGATCATATAGAATTACATTACTAAAGCAGGCCAAAACTCTTGGAACACCCTCGCTTGGGCCATCAATTCCAGGTATGAAGTCCATCCTGGGACCAATCCAGTTGAAAGGCCTCACGATTGTGAATTCAAGACCATTCTCAGCACCCTCGGCTATACAATACAACAGTTATGACAACACAAACTGCATTAGACTCTGAAACTGCAAATTTATGTGGCAGGTAAACAAAAGAGAAAGCTCACCATAAATCAATCTCTCAATTAACTGCTTTGCACATGCATACGACCATCTCTGCTTCTCAATTGAGCCAAAAATGCAAGGGGAGATGTCCTCCTTAAGAACATAGTAATTTGGGTCCTGATATAAGATGATAGTTATGATTCAGATTAGTGATGGAAAAGTAATCAACCCAATTAAGGGGTATTATCCCTGCCTTAAACAATAGAAAGGCAACCAAATTGAATTCATTGAGTTGCAAATAGAGGCATATACCAAATGTGACAACAATAATAGAAATATTATCAAGAGAAAACAACAGGTATTTTTTTTTTACGATTAGCATTCAGTATACATTATATACAAGAACAACAAACTCCCACAGTGTTTTTCTCATGTCTACCCTTTACTAAAAAAGATAAAAAGTCATGACATAAAAGAATAAATCCCTTTCCTCAATCAAACTTGGTCAGTTTTGAGAGGGAAAAGTCATGAGGTAGATCTACTAATAAATGTTGAGAAATATGAGCAAAAGCGTGTCAATTCACCATGAAAAAACCATGGTAGTTGTGGTATAAAAAGAGGATAGACGGGCTACTTAAGATCCACATGGAAAATACACCCAATATCAATTTTTTTTATACAGAATAAAACAAGATGGATTATGTATTATTTAACACACAAAATAAAAAAAAGTTCAAAATAAATAAGGCAGGCATTGACAAATATTGCATCAGATCAACAACACAGCACAACTGTTTAATTTAGTAAAGCAAAGGGAAATGAGATAGATACTTACTTGCCGCAGAGGGCTATCTTTGGGTAAGAAGCTGCCAATTGTTTTACCATAAACTTCACAAGTGGAGAAATGTATGAGGCGCTTTCCGTTTTCTGAACAGTATTTAACCTAAATCCATGAAAAGTCAAATTAATTTCAGCAACCATCAACAGTAAATAACTAATTCGAACAAGCCATAAATTCAAATTAATGAAAAATCTATGAAGAGAATGTGAAAGCAACAAACTTACCACAGGGAGAGCATCGATGAAATTGCTGTAGATTGTGTCTAGAGGACGTGTGTTATAGTCTGCTGGAGTGCATATTGCAGCAAGATTTATGGTCTGAATCACAAGAAAAATCGAAGAGTCAGTCCAAGTCAAAAGTTACACTCATAATGGTTTAACATAGTATCAAAACCACCAAGTCATTATTACAGGAAGAACATAGCTAAAACAGTTTGGAGATTAACATTAGAATCACAGACGATGAAGGTGATGCAGAAAAAGAACATAGAAATATGATGGAGTATCACTTGTGAGTTGTCCCACATTGATTCTATAGGGAAAATGAGCCTAGTATATAAGCCAAGTGGGCTACTACTCCCATCACCAATTGGTTTTGGGATGGAACCTCACTATGGTGCACCTAGGCTCACCCTCATATGGTGCACTTAATATGCGTGTGGGACCGCCCCCTCTTGCCCCGATTCTCCACATACATTACCCACATACATTGCAAAATACAACAGATATTGAAAAATAAACTTAAATCAAGATAGTTATAGTAGCCAAAGTTAAATTGTCGGTTTAGATCTAATGCATATCCAAAACCAATAACAATAATAATGATCTAAAGAAACTCCAGATTAAGAAATATATACAGAACAAATCGATGTTCAAATTCAAAATGCAATTATGACTTCAGAAGATCTTCACGAATCAAAAAACTTAATGTCAGGAAGCAACATTCTAACCATATGGAAGAACACAAGGGATAACCCCAAAAAAAAAACAAATTAAGCAACTCAAATAAGCACAATATCCAGATCCAGACCCTAATGACAGACAAACCAAAACCAATAACCACAAAAAAAAAATAAAGAAAACGCAGACAATAAACAGAGAATTGCGAGGAAACCTACAAGATCCGCCATGCGGATGAGACCTTCGAGGCGAGAGTCGTTCTTAATGTTCAGGCGGTGAAACTGGATGCGATCGCCCCAGGACGATGAGGAGGGGTCAAGAAGGTGGTTGATCTTGTCACTGTAAACATCGACGGCCAAGACCTTGTGCGGCGTCTCCGCCATCAGCTTCTCGCAGAGGTGAGACCCGATGAAACCGCCGGCGCCGATCATGCATATCGTGATCGGCTTAATCGGATTCCCGTCCAGATCTAGTCTTCCAGTCGCCGCCATTTTCCGGATGCTAAAAACAAGAAGTACCACCAGTTGAGAATTTCGCCGATATAGCTTATTATTCTTCCCAAATGTGGAGCTAATTTTGAGGGGATTTTAGGTATGGTGGTGGAAAATAAAATGTGACTGTATTTAAAGCCGGAAAAGGGAGGGAGGAGGTTCGTTCACAGGCATCTCATTGGATTTGGCCCTCCTACTGAGCTGAGTACAACCTTCTCATTTTCTTAAAGCCGCGTGTGTTTTTTCTACTCGCAGATGTAGGGGACTGGCACCCACTCGCTGCATTGTTTATAATGTCTCCCTGTATATTAATTCAAAACGTGTTGAGTTAGATGGCAGATTCTCACGCTTCGAATGTTGGCATAGCGAAAATCTATGTTTCGTGATGTTTTTATATTATTTTTGCTCTGAAATTAGGTTTGATATTAGACATAAATAACTTTACACATATATTCATTAATCTCAACACGCATGTTGTACATGGGTATTAATAGTAGTCATTTTGAATTAAGATCAAATTAAGGGTCATGACATGTAGACTTTAAATTCTCAATGCCCTTTTCACTTTACTTGTTAGTCTGTACTGGCATTTTTTTAATGCTCAAATATCGTTATGGTAAATTATATTCTACCTTAACATATTTAGAACAACTTTTCATCTTCCCATACACTATTTATTTTGAATGCCTATATGACACAATATTTATTTTGAATTTGTAATAAATATTTGTTAATTAATTACATAACTAAAAAATAGTAATGTATATTCAATTTTTGTCATTATATTATATATATATGTATAAGAATACTATATAAGTGTTATAAATAATAATAATAATGACATTATAAGACAATAAATCTAGAAAAAAATAATAGTTGAATATTATAATTAACAAAAATAAAAAAAATATTCTATAAAATTAAATATAAATATTAAAATATTATTTATTAATATAAACAGTTAGTAAGGTACAATATATCGTTAAAATAAATAAATAAATAAAGATTTTAAGAAAGAGACCCCCCGTGCAATACTCACTAGTTTAGAGCATCTCCAATGGTCTTCCCTTTCTCTATTTTGTTGCCACATGTCACAATTAATCTTATGTGGCTTGAAAAAATTCTAGAAGGCTTTTAGATGTAGAAGCCTTTCTAGACAACTTTTTTTGTATATTAGAATATTTATTTAATTTATTTTTCTTCTTCAACCAATTAAAATTCAACACATCACAAATAAAATCATAATTAACATTTATCATTGGAGACATAATTTTTTAACTTCCATTCTCCATGTCATACAACCCAAAATGGATAATCATCTATTGGAGATGCTCTTATTCAACGAGGTGACGGTTTAAATGTAAAGGCGGGGTCATCTTTTTGGAGACTAAACTGTTATTATTTTAACTTTTTAATATTTAAAATCTGATCAAACTGATTTACAAATAGAATTAATATAAACAAATCAAGACTGGTTTAAGTTTAACTTTATTTAATTTGATTCATTTATTTCTTCATGGAAATTAAGACAGATTTTTTCATGGAGCTAAACATTTGGTTAAAATTTTGATCGGTTAAGACGTGACATCTTTAAATTTTAGCCAAACATTTATCAAATAATTTTATATAGAGTTTAGACGTTTTGCTATATTAGTATATTATCATGACATCTTTAAATTTTAGATGAAAAATTGATTATACAGAATTGAGCAGCTTTGCGATAGCGGATTGTTTGGTAAATAGTTGAAATCTTATAGCTGTTTGACATTGCTAAATGACCAATAAGGACATTTTATTATTTAGAGTGTATTCTTTTAATAATAATATATTAAAACATAATATTCTTAAGTTGGTAATTTATAATTTTTTTTTTTAATTTACTAACACTTGATGAAGAAATTATTAATTTAACATTTTTCTAGATAAATTAATCATATGGATGACATATTATTATTTATTAGCACCATAAACCAATGTAGATTGTAAAAAAAAAATACAAATTAAAAAGTTCCAAATAAATATTTTTTGTGAATCCTCTATCCCAAAAAGCTGGTCTAATGAGCTTTTTCTAAATTAGAGTTTTGGGCTCAAAAAGCTTATCAAATAAGCTATTTACCAAACATGCTCAATAGCGGATTTTACGGGTCAAACCTCTCAATTAAGTCCAATCCGCTAATTTATATTCAATCCTCTATCTTCCAAATGGGGTCATTGTAAGTTTTCAAACGAGTCCTCCCACCCATAAATACTTTTTCTCTCTCCAAAAGTAAAAAGCCCTAAATTGCATCTTCGATCAGTGCTTATGTCAACGATATTTTACATTTCGCCGATTACTTTGCCTTCCCCGATGGGGCCGCCGGTCTCCTCGACGGTGGCTGGTTCCTAGCTTGCGGCACGTCCTCTATTAGGTATCGGATCCCATCTTCGCGAGCAGTTGTGGAGTCGGTCGGTCTTGAGTGGTCTTCAGCGGATTAGGGCTGCCATCCCGAGACAAAATCGTCGGCTTCCATGGCGGCGAGGTGGAGGAAGGCTTGCGGTGTTCTTCGGGGGAGGGTTGCGGCTCTGATTGCCGTGTTGGTCGTCGAGGCGGAGGGTGGAGGATGCCTACTCTACGGTTCTTTTTTTTCCCTGATGTTAGGGAAGAAGAGTCGGCCGTTGTGCCAGGCCCGGCCGTGGTGTGGCTCGGTTTGGGGTGGTGGTTGTGTGGTGAGGGGTGGGACTATTCGTCTGACCTCCAGCTGAGGGGCTATGGTCGGCCGCCAAGGTGCAGGTCGTGGTTTTGGTGTTTTGATTCTAGTTAGGTTGTGAATGGAAGTTTATGGTATTGAAACTCAGGCCGGTTGGAGGTCGATCGTGGTGTTGCCATTGGGTTTTGACTGGTGTGTTAATTCGTTCGTGGGAAGGTCTTTTTCTTTGTTTTTGTGTTTTTGGGTTTGTGTTTTGTGTTCTGATGTGTTTTTTTGTGTTTTTCTTTTCATTTGTTAGTGTAATTATCCCGTTGAGATCTAGATTCTCCTGCTGGGAGTTACGTATATTCATGTTGGGAGTTAGGATTTATTATCCTTTGTGGGATCTAGATTCTCCTGTTGGGAGTTTGTTTTATTATCGTGGGTGTGTTGTGGTGTTTAGGCTCTTTCTGGTGTCCTCTCACTAGATTCGGCTTCTGACTGTTCTCTATTTGTAGTTTTATGTGTTACTTATGAAATTTCCTATCGTTCCGTAAAAAAAAACACTTATTATAAATTTTAATTTTGCCTAAGAAGATTTCATAACTGCTTAAATTTTAAAGAAAGTTTTCATATCAAAATATCCCCTCATGATCATTTTCGACAATTTTTTTGTCAAGTTAAAGGGAAATATAGAGCAGCTCCTCATTTATGTGTTCCATGGTCCATTTTCTTGCACTCCACTCAAAAATCACTTATTATAAATTTAAATTTTAATTTTGCCTAAGAAGTTTTCATAACTGCTTAAATTTTAAAGGAGTTTTCATATAATTATCACCTAATTATCATTTGACATGCAAGTTCTTAAATCAACTAATTAACACAACTCATTTGACGAGGTACTCCAATTAAAAAGTTATTATAAATAATAAAGCAGAACACCAAATTGATAGTTTATTGTTGCTTTTTTTTTAAATCATTGGAATTTACCAATCAACAAATCATTATGTGGCACAGAATTTAATGTAAATATTGCATGTGATGGGACAATTAATTAATTATTAAAAGCGCTCATCACCGCTAGTGAGAGCTGTCCCCATCTCCAGCCCTTATCTCTACTCTAGTGCGGACTTTACTCTATTTTAGAGTAGAGTTGAACATTCGTCTCCAACCCTTATCTCTACATTTTACTCTACATTAAATATATTATTTTTTATTTATTTTTTTATTTCAAATAAATTGGTATGTATGTATATTTAATCTTAAATTTGCTTATATTTTATTCTAATCAAATAAACTTGTTTGAGTTTGTTAAATTTTTATTCATATGGTATCATTTTAATATTAAAAAATTACAAAATAAAATTTTAATACATCAATAATAAAAAACACAAAATTATTTAGCATAAAAAATACATTACACAAAGTTATCAGTAAAAATATACATTTATTAATACACATTATACAAAAAATATCATTTAAAATACATAAAAAAAAAAAAATCTAGCGTTGCTACAGTGTTGCGCCACATCTGGCGCAACACTGTAGCAAACTGTGAAGTGATGCTAATTTTGACGCAGCATTGGAGCAAAAATTTCACACAACTCCAGCCATTTGCTCTAGAGTATTGCAGGGCTGGAGAAGCTCTTATACTCTTACGGTTAGAAAATAATTTAATTTTTTATTTTAATTTAATTATGCACAAAATATTATATGCAATTATATTAGACATCCAATTAATAAATGAATTCATTTAAATGATTTAAATAAAGTAGAGTTCGAAACTACGTAATTAATATGAGCCGATTGAGTATAAATTTTAATAATACTAGGGTTAAACGATACAAAAATTATTTTTTATGGTCCCAGATGAGGAAGGAAAATCATAAAACTGACTTTGTCCGTGATCAAGGACGTGCTCGTGATTCAAGTCGTGTTTACTTTGGACATAACGTTTTATTGTAATTTTGAATTTTATAGATTTATTTTACACGATCACTATTTAGTTATGATTCTCGTATATTAACGTTCTTGGATTATAACGATGATTTTCGCATAAGATTAAACTCTAACATATGGTATCAAAAGCCTTTTCATATTACGGGCCGACGAGCTGAAAGTTTTGCTGATTGAAGTTTTTCTAACGGAATTGCACTAATTGATAACAGAAGTTGAGCATGTTTTATTTGCTTACAAAGCCATGCCAAAATCGGTTCCATCATTTCGAACTGATCTGTTAGGTTGTCATGATTTGTTTCCCAATCATGTTCATGTTTTTCTTGATGTTGAAAGCAGTAATGATTCCCTACAGTTTTTGTTTATAAGATTAAAGCATCTTATTTTGAAATAATTTTCATCTTTTTTTTTTTGTTCATTGGAATATATAGAGTTATATTGTTACTGTCCATTATTGTGTATTTACTATGTTAGCATCATGTTATTTTTAAGCATGTGTAGTCCTAATTTTGTGTGTATATATTTGGTTAATAGAGTTTTTGTATCATCCGATTGAGATGATCTTCCCTCAAATTTATGTCTCATCTCTCTCGTATCATGGTATCAGAGCCATAGAATTTTTTCGATTGCAATATAATTTTATCTATACATTAATTCGATTGCATCCACCGCCAAGGTCTGCAAATTATTTAATTGCGACTGTTGAGAACATACCACGATTGATTTTGGTTCAATTGATTACTCAATGGTTGATTCTTGATTCCTGATGGTTGAATTGCAATTGATTTATGCCCAATTGATTTACGCCCTCTCACTTAAGAATTACAATTGCAATTGAGAATTTACGCCCAACTAGGGGTGCCTCAGGTTGATTTACGTCCAAAATTGCAATTGAGAATTTACGCCCAGGATTCTTGATTCCTGCGGCATTGTGACTAAAAAAAGATCTGATTCAGTCAGTCACTTCTTCATGGTTGATTCTTCATTGTCTGGTTTGGATTCCAGTGGTGGCCTCGATTGTAATTTTGGTGATAGTTGCCATAGTGGAGTTCGCGGCAAGTATGGTGCTTGTGCGAATGCGGCGTTCTCTAGTGGTATCGGTGATTCGTTAGTTGCCGATTTTGTTGGTTCTTCTAATTCTAGTAGAGTTTTTAGTGATTCTGATCGTCTTGCACTTGGCAGTTTAACCAATGAACAATGGGCCCACATTGTGTTTTTTGTTAATTCTGCTAAACAAAATAATTCCTTGACTGGTACGCATGGTCTATTTGATTGGATGTACGACTATGGGGAAACTCATCATATGACATGGTTCCTGGAGTTTATTTCTGATGTTCGGAATATTCCCGCCCGTCTTGTTCAATTGCCTAATGGTTCATTGACTATGGCTAGCAAGACTGAGATCTCAATCACTCTTTATGATGTTTTATACGTTCCCAGCCTTCGGTATAGTTAGATTTTATTATATCAATTGTTAGATCGTTCCAACTGCAACACTCAGTTTACTAGCACATTCTGTGTTATTCAGGACCGCACTTTGTAGAAGATGATTGGCGCGGGTGAGCAGTTGGTCGGTCTCTACTTCTTTCGAGGGACGGTTTCGACGACAGTTTCTTGTGTTCGGAAGGTTTCTAATGATGTGTGGCATCAACGTTTGGATCATCTGTCTGCTCAATTACTGTCCCATGTTCTTGTTATTGATTCGAGTTCTCGAAATTTGCATAGATCGTGTGATGCTTGTTTTCGTGCTAAACAACGTCATAGTTTTCCTCTCAGTCAGACTGTTAGTCATGAGATTTTTCAATTAGATTATTCATTATGCGAGCAATATGCGGTAATTCGCATACCCCATCACATAACTGAAATAACAGAAAGATGAAAGAAATTAAAAATAAACTTTCGAGTAGAAGTGCGAAGGTGGTATGCGAGCAATATGCGGCAATTCGCATATCTCATCGCATCCTAACTGAAATAACTGAAAGATGAAAGAAATAAAAAAATAAATAAAAAATACACTTTCGAGTAAAAGCGCGAAGGAGTATGCGAGCAATATGCGGCAATTCGCGTACCGCCTCGCATAACTGAAAGATGAAAGAAATACGAAAAAAACTTATTATGCACAAATTATGCGCATAATATGCGACGTTGGTATGTCGCAGAACAATTATTTCGACTAATAGTCGCAGTTCATTCGCCT
>CACSLK010012233.1:1810460-1831186 GCA_902706635.1 Striga hermonthica
CCCGCGGATCAACAATTCACATTTCTGGTCGGCTCACGTGATGGACGCCGCGACTACTTCATTGATGGGATGGGACCTCCCGTCGGAGCAGAACTTGCTAAATTTGACCGTTGTGGAAAAGTTAGAATATTCTGCCGGACTGATGGGCCGGGCTCTATGTGCTCACTCCACTGCACTTACCTCAGCTCGGCAGCTAGCCGCGGCATATGGGAAACTACAGCTCGATCACGGGGTTTGCGAGGGGGTGATCGAGTCACTAAAAGTCAACGGTGAAGAGAACAAACTTCTGAAGGAGAGGGTCGCCTACCTAACAGGCGAGGTTGAGGTGTTGAAGAGAGAGGAGGCCCGTCTCCTCGATCAGATCGAGTGGTTCAGGGGGTCCGAGCTGAGGGCTAGGGAAGAATTGAGCAAATTGCAGGAATTATGGAGTCGGGCGAGCCAGAGTAGGAAGGCGCCGAAGCTGAGGAGAGAGGACTTCAAAAGGGTCGGGCCGACAGACGAGCATATTCGATTGACGAGTACAAGAAGACCGAGGAGTATGCTAAGGACTTGGATTTCAATGCTGCGCTTACTCTCAACTGGGTGATCCTCGGTCTGGAAAGCGGCGCTCGGACACTGGAAGATATGAAGGGGATCTGTGCCCTGAAATGTGACCGACTCAACTTTCCCCTGGCCCTGAGGACGGGTAAGCTGCCTCCAGACGAAGACGAGTTGACCTTTGACAGGAAGAATGGTATCCCCGCGCTGTCCAAGTCCGTTCTTGATCTTCAGACAGAGAGTCCGTTCCCGCTCAAGCATGTGCCGTTTGAGGTATCTGATGAGAACGAAGAACAGGTGTCCGAGAGCCCGGACCTCGACAGACCTGGACCGAGTGGAGTGAAGGACGTGGATGGCGATGCTTGAATGGCTCCAAGTTTTTGAACGTTCATTTTTCCTGCTTTTTAAAGACCATGAATGTAATTTTTCGGGGTGGTTTATCCCCGCAACCTTCGAACTTTTCTTGCTGGGATGGTTTTATTCCTATGAATTGTTATTGCATTTTGTTTGGTTTGTCTTTTCATGATTTGGATGTGTCTTTGTTACCTCTCGGTGGGTCCTTGTTTTGGTCGATTAATTTTTGTGTCCGGATACATGCCAGTTTTAAGGGTTTCTATAATTTCGTCGCAAAACTTTGGTATTCGGGCATGAGTTCATTTTCCTGCGATTTTATCGAATAACTTTGGTGTTTGGGACTTCTACGATTTTGCCGTACAACTTTGGTGTTCGGGTATGAGTTCATTTTCCGAACTTCTACAATTTCGCCGAACAGCTTTGGGTGTTCGGGTATGAGTTCATTTTTTAAACTTCTACAATTTTGCCGAACAACTTTGGTGTTCGGGTATGAGTTCATTTTCCGAACTTCTACAATTTCGCCGAACAACTTTGGTGTTCGGGTATGAGTTCATTTTCCGAACTTCTACAATTTCGCCGAACAGCTTCGGTGTTCGGGTTTGAGTCCATTTTCGGGACTTCTACGATTTTGCCGAACAACTTCGTTGTTCGGGTTTGAGTCCATTTTTGGAACTTCTACAATTTCGCCGAACAGCTTCGGTGTTTGGGTTTGAGTCCATTTTCAGGACTTCTACGATTTTGCCGAACAACTTCGGTGTTCGGGTTTGAGTCCATTTTTGGGACTTCTATGATTTTTGTTCTACAAGCGTCATCACAGACTTCACGTGTTATAAAAACCACCTTTACACAAAACGTCGTTATCGGCTACATAGTTACTTGAGCGCCTAGGTTTACGTGGTTTCAAAAGACGGTTTCGGCTCCTTCTCCCTCCGGCGGTATTTATTGATAGAACTTCTTAAGGTAGATGGCGTTCCACGGGTATTCCAACGGAGTCCCATTGGGATGCGCCAGTCGGTATGCTCCATTCGGGATTACCCCAATGATTCGATAGGGGCCTTCCCACTTTGCCTTTAGAGGCCCCGGGTCTGGTCCCGTGCTGCGCTTCAACACCAGCTCGCCCAGTTGGTAAGTTCGCAGCCTCACTTTGGAATTGAAGTATCTTTCGCTTTTCCGTTTATAAGCGGCGTTCTACAGCTCGGCCTCCCGTCGGGTCTCGTCAATGAGGTCCAGATCGGTCCTTAACATTTCCATATTTTCTTTTTCCTGGAATGTTTTAACCCGGTACGTCAGGAATTCGGTCTCCACCGCACCATGGCCTCCGACCCGTAAACTAGACGGAACGGTGTTTCTCCTGTCGAAGACCTCTCGGTCGTGCGGTATGCCCATAACACGGTGGGCAGTTCGTCTGGCTAACATCCTTTAGCTTCCTCCAACTTCATCTTGAGCCCATGCTTGATGATCTTATTGACCGCCTCTACTTGTCCATTGGACTGCGGATGGTATGAGATTGAAAAGAAGTGTTTTATTCCCAACTCCTCACAAAACGGCGCCAATTTCTTTCCTTCGAACTGTCTTCCGTTGTCGGTTAGAATAGATTTCGGGACTCCGAACCTGCACACGATTGACTTCCAAATGAAGTCGATCACCTTCGGTTCGCTGATCGACGACAATGGTTCGGCCTCGGCCCACTTGGTAAAATAGTCAACAACCACTATAGCAAACTTAACCCCTCCCCTGCCGGTGGGGAGGGGGTCGATTAAGTCTATTCCCCACTTGGCGAATGGCCACGGTCCAAAAACCGACGTCAGAGGCCGGGATGCTTGTTTAAGGTTCGGGGCGAACACTTGGCACTTTTCGCATTTCCTTACCAGATTAGCCGCATCTTTCTTGATCGAGGGCCAGTAGTATCCCTGCCTTAAGACCTTATGAGCCAAGGTCTGTTCTCCCGAATGGCTTCCGCATACTCCCTCGTGGATTTCACGAAGTACCTTCATGGACTCTTCTTCGGTTAAACATCTGAGAAGGGGCTGAGAGAATCCCCTCTTATAAAGTATCCCGTCGACCAGATCGAAACGTGCGGCTCTTATCCTTAAAACCCTTGTTTCCTTGGGATCAGCCAGTACCGTTCCCTTTTCGAGGTAAGCTTTGATCTGGTCCATCCAATTTTCTGCTTGCGAGACCGCGAATAGCGTTGTGTTCGCCACCCCGCGGGCCCCGACGGACGGGCACTCCTGTTGCTCGATATATTCCATCCAACATTCTTGATTTGATTTTTTGGCACGTAAAATACTACTTAGGTGTTTAAATTTTATCTCAAAGTGCGTATTATTAGTTATTAGTTAACACATTATGTTTTAAAAAAAGGGATCTTTTTTATTAAACAAAGTTCTAATCTATATGGTTAAGACTGACTATAAAGAATCCTTGAGTAGAAAAAAAAAAGTAGAGATTTATAGAGATTTTCACGCCTTTTTTTTTTAAAAAAATCCAATTCAAATTTATTATTATAAAATATTTTAAAGGATCATTAGTTTTTTCCTAAAAATGAAACCGAATTTTCCTACTAATGCACTGTTTTTTTACCAAACAAATTAATCCGAACATTTGCTTAAAACAAAGTAAAAAAAAAAAAATCAATTTTTCCTAAAAATGCAACTGAATTTTCCTAACATTGAACCGATTTGTTTTACCAAACAAATTGAATTGAAATTAATTCTAACAAAAAATTGTAATATTTTGTTGAGATTTATGCAATTGTTTTTTTTTTTCTAAAAAAATTGATATGAATTTACTAAAATCTCCGTAAAATATGGTTTAGAAAAAACATAAGAATGAAAAAAATAGGCGCATTTATAATTTGAAAAGTTGAACACAATTTTTCCTTATAAAAGTTGCACACGATATGGAATTGTTTTGAATTTTTTTCCTAAATTATTGGATAAGGTTTGACTTTTAATATCAAACCAATTTTGTTTCCAAAAAATGTAGAAACGATTTTGAATATATCCCATTTGAATATCAATTTTATTTTAAAATAAAAATTCCACGTGGTTTTATCCATTTTGCACACATTTTTTGAAAGAAAATATTATTAAAATAATTTGAAGAATATGTTAAGAATTACACAACTAATTGTTTCCTAAATTTGTATCCAATTTGCACAGTTTTAATATTAATTTGTATTTATATTTATTTTCATAAATAATTGACACAAATTTAGCATAAGAATCTTTAAATTTGCTAAAAAAAAATGGGATTCATGTTATGGTAAAACATGATACAAATAAACGGGATTCTGATTCAGCATAAAAATCTTCAAATTTGTTACAAAAAAAAAAGATTTAGATTTTGTTACTAAAGATTTATATCTATGCTTTTTTTTTTTCGAATTTTCACTAATAGTAAATCAAACCATTTATTTGTTTAACAAACTTACTATAAATGTATTTTTTCAACAACCTTTTTATATATACCAGTATCCATCCGTGCAATGCACATGAGCATTTATTACATACTTGGTTTTTAAATGATACTTTTGTATTTAAACTGTCTCATGTCATTAAAAATATAATGGAAATGAAATTTATATATTACTGAAAACTTCTTTATGTACAACATTATTGGTTTGATAAGGTTTGTCTGAAGAGATAAACATATTTTCAAAAGATAAACATAATTGATATACTACCAAGCATGTTTATGGGATATACATGATTTTATTCATTGATTAATATCAAAATATTTGATATGAAATTATTTAATTAAAGTACCAAAAACAACTAACACTCCCACACTCTTCTCGCAACCTCGCTCTCTAAAAACAAGTGGGAAAAAGTCTCAATCTAGAAATTATTGGTCTCAGCACAACACTAACATCACGAGGGGAAAGAAACTCCCCCCACCTTCCGCACAGAGTCTATTGGAATCTGACACAAGAGAAAAGGCTACCGTCACATTCCTCTGCATTGGATCCGATTGCCCTCGCTGCTGACAGATAAGACTTTAGAAACTACAATTCAAACACATATCCACGAAAAATCTGAGACGACCACCTCACCGCCACTCAGAGGGGACGGACGCACGCACGCTACCCCGAAATGTGACGCGCACAACCGGACGCAAGTGGCCTTAAGTGCCATCCTGATCCGGGAGGAAGACTATTGCAGGAAGGTTGGCTAGAAATTTCTGGTAAAATATTGCCATAAAAATCTCATGATTTTAAATAATAATATCCCACGTGCTTTTTAAAATATATCACGTAAATGCACTGATTTTTATTCCATAACAATTGATTTGAAATTAATTCACCAAATCTTGGTAAATTTTGTGAAGAAAAAAGAATCTACAATTCGATCTGAAAATTATTTAACCAAAATATCAAAAATTTTGGCACATAAACTTATATTACACGAAATTTATTGATAAAAATTAATTGTATATGTATTTGTGTGTGAATTTTGTTGATATAGATTATAACATTTTATAGAGTTTTAAGACAAATCTAATGTAAAATATAAGGACAAGTCATGTGATTCTTTTTTATTTGAATTGATTAAATCAAATTTTAAGTTAGATTTGTGGATTGATACGCCTACAAAAGAATTAGTTTGAGTGAATAACAAACCTAATCAATATTATTAAGAGACGTTCACGCTATATTTTTTTTTAAATAATATGATTTATTGAACAATTATAGTCAGATTGTAGTTTTTTTTTTTGGGATATATTTTTTTGTAACGGATAAATTCTCTCGTTGAGAGCGATTCCCATTCTCTCGTTGAGAGCGTTCTATTTTGGCCTAAATTTGATCGTTGAGAGCGAGTTCCTATTCAGATTGGATTTGCCTTAATCCATTCTTCCTTAATCCATTATCGTGATTTGCTTGTTCTTTCTCCAGATTGGATTTTTCACTGGTTTTTAGGGTTTTAGTTCGAGATGAACAAACCTAATTGTGTGGGACAAGATGATGAATTGGCTCAACGGCTACAAGAAGTATCACTCTCTGATCGCGAATTCTCTTTCATCGACATTGCGAAGACAGATATCGAGAACAACGACGAGGAATGTCAACGCAGCCTTTTTGGTAAAATAATTGGGGAAAGGAAGGCTAGCTGGATGGGGCTAAAAAGAACTATGAGCAACATTTGGCGGCTCCAGCAACCTATGAAAATCAAAGAACTGTGCGACAATTATTTTCAATTTATATTTCAGAGTAAAGAAGATCTTCGGCGAGTGGCGTCAGGCGTAAATTGGATCTTCGATAATCAGTACTTGATTTTAGCTGAATGGCAACAGGGTCTTTCTATCAATCACCCTGTATTCTCAGTGCTACGTCTATGTGTTCAAGTCTTTAATATCCCCTTGAACTGGTTGAGTGCGGAAGTTGGCATGAAAATCGGTAATGTATTCAAATCTGTGGATAATGTGGTGATTGTTGGAGCTGGTAATCATGGTGGTAGGGTTATGCGTAGTGCGGTTAAATTAAACGAGCCTGGCTCGGCTCGGCTCGAGCTTGGCTCATTAAGGCTCGGTTCGGCTCGAGCTCGAAGCCTTAACGAGCCGAGCTCGAGCTTATTTAAAGCTCGTTTGGTTAACGAGCCGAGCTCGGCTCGGCTCGTTAAGGCTCGAAAAGTGAAATTTATATAATTTTTTATAGTTTGGCTCGTTAAAGCTCGAGCTCGGCTCGTTAAGGCCTCGAGCTTAAGCTCGAGATCGGCTCGTTAAGGCTCGAGCTCGAGGCCTTAACGAGCCGAGCTCGAGCTCGATTTTTTGCTCGTTTACTTAACGAGCCGAGCTCGGCTCGACTCGTTAAGAGCTCGAGCTCGAGCTCAAACACCTTAAGCTCGAGCTCGGCTCGGCTCGTTTACAGCCCTAGTTATGCGTTTGCTGGTCTCTATAGACTTAGCTGAAGCTCTACCCCGTTGTGTTAATCTCCGTCTAGAAGATCAGGCTGCCAATGTTGGTTTTAAATATGAAAGGCTAGTGAATCTTTATCATTACTGTGGACACATTGGTCACCTTGATCGAGAATGCAAGGCAAGGATGTCAAATATAAAAGACAAATCTTTAAAGGAAAGACAATATGGCGATTGGATGAAAGCCACGGAAAGTCATAGCTGGGCAGGGCTTAACAACTCAGAATCAAAAAGTCCTTCAAAATCTGTTATCCCTCCATCTGATAATCTCTCAGTCCATGCTCACACATCCAACAGTCAAATAGAAGAAAGCAATCAGGCCAATCATATTCCAGATGAGACTTCTCACAAATCTTCTCAGATTGCTGCCAAGTCTACTCCTGAAATTGTCCCTCTCACAGCTAATGAACCCCAATATGATCAACCATCATCGTCTCTTATGATGATTGAAGTGGCTGGAAACTCAAGCCATAGAGATCTGGATATGGTGATGGGCTCTGAAACTGCTGCTCAAACTCATGCTGAGTGCTCTGGTCTCCTTAAATCTTCCCTGAAATCCTGGAAAAGATTCTCTTCTAAATCAGGCAGGCTCATAAGGCATGAAGAAGAGTTACCTCAAATGGCAATTCAGATCATTGGGAAAAGATTCAGACCAGATATTAAAGAGTCTCAACCTCATGACAATGAAAACTCATCAGCTGCAGAATCCAACAAAAAGATCAAAACCACAACAGGACAGGTTGGGGTTGTCAGCCTCGAATGGCACCCAAGTGGCCAATGCTTGCCATGGTGTGGAATTGTAGAGGGCTGGGTGGGCCCTCTATA
This sequence comes from Striga hermonthica, assembly GCA_902706635.1. Taxonomy (NCBI): domain Eukaryota; kingdom Viridiplantae; phylum Streptophyta; class Magnoliopsida; order Lamiales; family Orobanchaceae; genus Striga; species Striga hermonthica. Next base: position 1,818,092 of record CACSLK010012233.1, read on the forward strand.
ATTTCCCAAATCAGAGAGACTCTGAAGTCTCACCATCCTCTTTTTGTTTTCCTTTCTGAAACTAAAAAATCTAGTTCTTTTGTTAAATCGGTTAGTAAAAAATTGGGCTTTGAGGATAGATTTGCTATTGTTGATCCTCAAGGCCTAAGTGGTGGTTTGTTTCTTTCTTGGGATTCCTCTGTAAATATCTTTCAGATCATCTGTCAAAGTTTTTTCATTGCTGTGGAATTTCAACTCCCCTCTTCTGTTAGACAGTGGGGTATTTTTGTCTATATTAGCACCTGCAGAACTCTAAGGGTTGAGCAATAGTCTATTCTTGAAGCTCTTAAATCATCTTGGGGGTCACACTGGTTCATTATTGGCGACTGGAATGCCATCTGCTCTAGTGATGAGAAAAGTGGAGGACTTGCTAGACTGAACAGTAGTTTTGCAGGGTTTAATCAGTTTATTAGCAATATGGAAATGGAGGAGATTAGCATGGTGGGTTACCGGTTTACCTGGTGCAACAATAGGTACTCTGAAGGGATTGTGGAAGAGAAGTTAGATAGAGGATTTGGATCAATTGAATGGCTTCAATCTTTCTCAAATTCCAAGGTGCTGAATTTGGTGAAAAGCTCTTCTGATCATTCTCTTCTAATTATTGACTTAGGTTCTGAAAATTCCAGAAAACCTAAGAGATTTTTCTTTGAAAAAAGATGGCTGACCATGGAGGGGATTCAAGATGTGGTTGAGAAAGCTTGGTCTTCTCGTGTTCTTGGGACTCCTTTTTTCAAACTTAAGGAGAAGATTAAGCTTACCAGGCTGGTTTTGTTGAAATGGAGCTCTTCCCACCACACTCTTAATCAGAATAAGATTGCTCTTCTCTCTAAGAAGCTTGAACAGTTAAGAGAGGACACTTCAAATTCAAAATAGGAAGATTGGGACTCCTTGAGATCAGAACTTAACGTGCTCACAGATTGGAGGAATCCTATTGGCAACAAAGATCCAGGCTCAACTGGCTTAAAGAGGGAGATGGCAACACTAAATTCTTTCATGCCTACACCCAACAAAGAAGAAGAATGAATGCAATCTCCATATTGGTTTCTTCTATAGGTGAGGAGTTCTGTTCTCAGCAAGATATAGAAGCTCACATTGAAGATTTCTACTCTCAACTTTTCACTTCTGACTGCTCCCTGAGAGGTGATTCTATTATTCATTTGATCCCTCAAACCATATCAGAGGACATGAACAAATCTCTTTTGCTGTCTGTGGATGAAGAGAAAATCAAAAATACTCTTTTCAGTCTCCACCCTGATAAAGCCCCAGGAGATGATGGTATGAATGCTCTTTTCTACCAAAAGTTTTGGAATTGCATAAAATCTGATTTTGTCTCTGCTATTAAGAGTTTCTTTGAATCAAAAGCCATTCTGCAATACTGGAGTCATACTCTGTTATCTCTTGTTCCTAAATGTGCTATCCCGGATTCTTTACACCAGTTTAGACCAATCAGTCTTTGCACTGTTGTCTACAAAGTTCTTTCTAAAATCCTTGCTCAGAGGTTGAAACCTTGTCTGGAGAGCTGTATTAGCCACTTTCAGTCAGCTTTTCTGGAAGGGAGACAATTGATGGACAATGTCATCATTGCCCAAGAGGCTTTTCACTTCCTCAACAGGCACTCATCAGGTAAAAATTGGTTCATGGCTCTGAAACTTGATCTTGTCAAAGCTTTTTACAGAGTGGAATGGCTCAGTCTCAAGAAAATTATGATTCAAATGGGTTTCCACTTGGACTTTGTGAAATTGATTTTTGCCTGTATCACTACTTCTTCTATTTCTTTCAAAGTCAATGGAGCTGTATCTGGGTTTATCAAGCCTTCAAGAGGAATTAGACAGGGGGACCCTTTGTCCCCATATCTTTTCATAATTCTGGCTGAGTTACTATCTGCCCTTATAGTGGAGGCAGTGAATTCTGGGCAGCTAAGGGGAGTTAAGCTGTCTAAAAATAGACCTCCACTGTCTCACCTCTTATTTGCTGATGACTCCCTGCTTTTCTGTGGAGCTGGGGTGGACCAAGCCAATGTTCTCTTTGATCTGCTGAATAAATACAAGCTATTCACTGGCCAAACTGTAAATTTTCAAAAGTCAGTTGTGTTCTTTAGCAGGAATACTCCCCCCCATATTCAATCAAGTGTCTGCTTTGCTCTTCCTAGTATTCTTTCTCATAAGTCTACCAGGTATTTGGGATTGCCTTTAGGCATTGGCAAGTCAAAGAAGGAGGTGTTTGCTTATTTGCTGGAATCTATTCAGACTAAACTTCAAGGGTGGAAATCAAAATTGCTCTCCTCTGCTGGCAAAGAGGTAATTTTGAAATCTGTGATCCAAGCATTACCCATCTTCCCAATGTCTTGTTTTATGCTTCCTCAATCCATTTGTAAAGACATTTCAAAATTGTGTGCTAAATTCTGGTGGAACACCAAAGAAGATACTACATCTGGTATTCACTGGATAAGTTGGTCTAAGCTTTCTGTGCCAAAGCTTGATGGAGGTATTGGCTTTCATGACATCAAACTTTTTAATACTGCCTTACTATGCAAGCAATTGTGTAGGATTATATCTCAACCTGATCTCTTGGTTAGCAAAATTCTGAAAGACAGGTATTTCCCTAATTCATCTATCTTTTATACTATCAAATCACACAAAGACTCTTGGCTTTGGAGATGCTGGTTGGATGTTCTCCCTGTTTTCACTAAATGCTTAAGGATTGAGATCAGAGATGGTACTCATACAAGGATTGATGATCCTAACTGGGTTCCATTATTAAACAAGCCTAGGCCAGTACTGTTTGACATTGCTAAAGATCACCTTCTATTTGTGAAGGACTTGATCCTTCCAGATGGCAGAACCTGGAATAAATGGCTCATTGAGCAAGTCTTCTCTGTTGAGGACAGTAAAGCCATCCTGGCCATCAATACTCTGAAACTCAATGCTGATGACAAATTTGTGTGGAATGTGGGCAAGAAAGGGGTGTTCTCAGTCTCAAGCACCTACAAGTATCTGGTTTGGCAGAAAGTGCTCTCAATTGACCAGCCTGAAAGTAGCTCATCTGCAATCCCATTGAAGAAAACACTCCACAGGACCTGGTCTCTTAAACTTCCAGGAAAACATAAACTCTTTCTATGGAAATGCATTCAAGGATCTCTGCCTTCTCTGGTGAACCTCAAGAAAAAAAGGATTGGCTCTGGATGTTTACTGCAAATGCTGTGGAGAAGCTCAAGAGACTTCTGAGCATATTCTTCTTACCTGCTCTAGAGCTCAAAGACTTTGGGCATTAGCTCCTGTCTCCTGGGATGACATTGATCAGCAGGTGATGTCTTTCAAGCACTGGTGGATGCAAGTCTGCTCCATAGCCTTCTCTGATGTTTCAAACCACAGAATGCAACTCACCACCTATCTATTGTGGTGGCTATGGAAGACACGCAACCTTTGGGTGTTTCAACAGTCTCGGATCCCTATTCATATGGTTTTGAAGTATGCTCATCCAGATTGGATGGAATTTATTTCTCTTTCTTAGCTTTTTTTCCTTTCTTTTGGCTTTTTTGGTTGTTAGTTTGTTGGTTGCAGAAGTTGATGCTAGGCTTTTAGCAGTGGCTAAATTTCTGTTTCTCTTTTATTTTGTTTGAGGTTCTAGGCCATCTTGTAGATGTGCCTCTCACTTTTCAGTTTCGGTTTTGATTGGGCTTTGCCCCGTTGTAATTGGATCTTGTTCTTTCTCGAGTTCTATAATATCATCTATCGTTTCGACCAAAAAAAAAAAACAATTATAGTCCAATTCTATATAAAATTGCGAATTATTAGTTATTAGTTAATAAATTACGTTTTTTGTCAACTGTAATGGATGAACTCCTATCACTCCCCGTCTACTACAAATCCGCCAAGAGAGCAGTGCCTTGGATGATCCACATCTCAGGGTCAGGCGCCGATGAGCACATTGAACTATCCATGTTTAAAAGAAATCAATGAATCTTATTTATTAAAAAAAATTAGTAGAGAAAAAGTAGAGATTTTCACTCCATTTTATTTTTATTTTTTAAAATCCAATTCAAAAATTTGATTAAGAAAAATTGACTAGAATCATCATTAGTTTATTTTTGAATTCAGCTCGTATAGGCCAGATTTGTTTCTGGTGCTCCCATTATATCTCCGTTGTCGAACATTTTTATCTTTATATTATATGATTATTTTCTATCGTTCCGAAAAAAAAAATCTAATCCAATGGAGGAAACTCATATGGTGATCTGTGGTTGAGTGAGGGTTTAATAAAACCCGACTCTAAGGTATTGTTTGGTTGGGGGAAAAAGGAAGGGAGGAGAGGTGAGGGTTTTTTTTTACTTTTCCCTTGTTTGGTTGGGATAATTGGATAGGAGGGAAGGAAAAATTTTAACTTAAAATCCCCTCCCCTCCCCATTTTTGCTCCTCTCCAAAAATGAGGAAATTTGGAGGGGAGGGGAAATTTTAATACATGAAGTTACAATTTTACCCTTATTAAACATAATATTTTAGTTTTTATCTAACATCATTAAGGATAAATTTGTCATTATAACATTATTTTCCCTCCCCTTCCATTTTATAACAAAACAAAATCTACCATTTTCCCTTTATTCCCTCATACAAAATCCCTCCAAACATGGTAAAATTATTTTACCTTCCCTCCCTTTCCTTCCATTAAAATCTCTCCACTCTCTTTCCATCCCCTCAGTTGAACCAAACATGCCCTAACTTGCAGCGGCAAAAGTTGGTAGTGAAAAAGGTCAAAAAAAAAAAACTCCCAGGAGGCTGCGGAAAAACCAGAATCTCAATCACATGTCAAACTCCCCAGGCGAAGACGAACAAGGTTTTGCCTGCCATCCTTCCGCCCCTCCTCACGAGGTATTTCCCGCCTAATTTCCTATACACTCACGCTTGCGCATTCCAAGTGTTTGATAAATTGACGCTCATACCAAACTGGTTCGATTTTTCTTTCTTTTTAATGCTTCAGTCATTCGATGTATCAACCACAGTTGATCCCAGTTACGTTATATCTCTGATAAGGAAACTTGTTCCAAAAACTGAGACACCAGCAAGCGAAACACAGGCTGAGGCTGAAAACTGTGGTGATCAAAGTAAATGTGCATCGGCTGTAGAAAGGACATGGGAAGAGTGTGGATGTGTTCTATGGGATCTTGCTGCTACTGAAGATCATGCTCAATTTATGGTACTTCCCATTTCATTACCTTTTTCTTCTCAATCCTTTATATCTGAAATATGTTTAGGGAGATGCTACGGTCCCGTTACGGAACCATTCCGTCGGAATTTGTAACCATTAGATCAACTATCTTTGACTGTTACATGATGATCTAATGGTTACAAACCCGACGGAATGGTTCCGTAACGGGATCGTAGCATTTCCCTTATATTTATTGCTTTGATCTACTGGTCTAGCATATCCAATAAAACCTGCTTTAACTTATTAATATGTTCATTGATATGTAGGTTCAAAATCTTATCCTCGATGTGCTTCTGGCTAATCTTGTGGTTCCTCAATCCTCACGCATTACGGTAAGTCCCGTTTAATTTTGTGCAGGCACACTTTATATGGCTCAATGCTTATGGAAATGCATGACATCCCTGTTTAAAAGTCTGTCTTTTGTATGACAGGAAATTAGTCTTGGAATAATAGGAAATCTCGTCTGCCATGAAATATCGCGTAAACAAATAGCTTTGACAAATGGATTGGTTCAAGTGATAGCGGAGCAGTTGCTTCTAGATGATGTACCTTGTCTCTGTGAAGCGTGCAGGTAGCTGTATGTGACTAGATACATGAAGAATATGTGCCATGCTTGTTATATGAGAACAGGTTGGCTAGCACATTTTATTTTAGGATAGGTTTGAAGGTATGGAGGGGTTCCAGTCAAGAGATAGGGTTGCTGGAAATAACAAACATACATATTTTTATTTTTATTTTTTTGGAAAAATGATACGTAGCCAACCTAGTGTACAACTAGGTTGACAACATAAATGGAAACATCCACTTGTGTATTTTTTTTTGTTTTTGTTTTTGTTTTTGTTTTTGTTTTTGTGGATGTTTTTCACTTGTGTTGTCAACCTAGTTGTACACTAGGTTGACAATGTAGCATTTCTCATTATTTTTTCATTGAATTATATGGGTTGACACTTGACAATTAATAATCTATTACATCTTTTCGAATGGTGGTCATAAGTAGGTCTGGAAACAAACCGAGGCATTTTCTTGATTTGCTTTAGACCTGATTCATCTCGAGCTTGTTTAGTTACCTAACCAAACTCAAGCTTAAAATAGAGCTCATTTGTCTAACGGAGCTGACCATGAGCTCTTACTTGAGCCCGAGATCCGGCTCACAAGCTGTCTTGTTGAAATGTTTGTGAACAAGTACATTTTATTGACTCGTGCAAAGATTCGTCTCGAGACTCATAAATAGGTTCATCTGGAGGTTATGTTTATAAATCTATAGTTTTATTCAGTTTAATGACGTCGGGCTTAGTTCTTAGGCTTGTTTCGTTTTCATAAGCTCGAGCTCTGGACCAGGTTCACTCAAGCTTGAGCAGAGCCTGAACTTGCAAATTTTTATATGGTTGAGCTTGAGCCCAGACTTTTTAAGATTGTAAAAGCTCGTCTTGGCTCGAACTCATTAACTTTTCAGCCAAGCCAACCACAGGCATTCAAAAGTCTGGCTTATTTGCAGCTTAGTCATTAGATATCCTATTTTGGTATAGGCAAGCCAGTGTTATCAATGGAGAAATGCAGAAAATGGCTGCAGGCTGAAATCGCACCATAGCAGCCCATGGCACCACTGTAACCGCTATCCATCCCCAATTTCTAAAGGTGGTTAGGTAGAATTCTGCCACGCCATACCACCATGGTGGAAGGTTTATTAACACTGATGCAATCCAATTAAGGGTGTCCATGAGCATTCAATGAAACCTCGTATTCGTGAGCATGCTCTTTAGTGTCCATCTACTATTTCTGAATTTATTGTTCATTAGTTAAATAAGTCACTTTCTATTATTCATCAATTATTGCTGAAAATTAAGTTTGTTTTTATATTTCATGCAAATCAACGTAGAATTTATGTTAAGTTGATTGTCATGAATGAATATCTTACGAACATATTTGGATATGTTTTTAACAAACAACTAACGAGTGTCACATCCCATGATACGTTGTTGGATGTTTGTGAATATGTTCAATTGTCAAATAACTGAATATGAAGAACGACTTAAAATAAATGAACATGAACATACTCTTTGACAGTTCCTAATAGAGTGCAATTCTGTTCATTTGCATTCATCTGCAATGGCATACCTACTTGTTCGCATTACACAAAACGTAGAATTTCATGAAATTAATGATTGATTAAAACCCCAAAGGCAGCCCTACGTGCACTAAACTTGCTGCCGGTCATTTTTTCAATGTAGGGTGTTAACATGGTGTCTTCAAGGCAGCGAAGGTGCTATTTGGGCAGAAGTTTTGCTGGCTGAGCAGACCCTTACTCGTATTTTCTGGATTGCTGAAAATGCTCTGAATTCACAGCTGCTTGAAAAAGTAAGAACTGTATCCTTGTGTTCTTTCTCTTTAGCAGCAAGACTTGTAATACTTGCCATAATCACACACCATTTAATGTGTGCATAAAACATGAACTCCATAACTCCATAGATCTACTTTTAACTTACATATGATTATAAGTTTAGTCTGATCAATTTGATTCTAATGGAGTCCATGTGTGAGAATGGATTTGGAAGAAATTCGCAAGTGAGCAGTTTAGTGTAGATACTAGATACTATGGTAATATATGATACGTGTGGCCGTGATGTGTTTTCGTATCTTACAAACCTTCGTTGGCAGTTCTACAAAAAGCTGTATGAATAAATGCCTGAGATATTTCTTATTCTATTTTAAGATTGTAGGTTTACTCTTGGCTGTTTTAGAAAGTCAACAGAAAGTGGCAGCTATTCTTATTCCACCTATGTTGGGATTGGGCCTTTCTGGTCTTCTGATCAAACTCTTGGCTTTTGAAATGACCAAGCTAAAAGAGGAGCGGGTGCCAGATAGGTATAGCTTCTTTGTTGGAACCATTGCGGCTCATGTTCCGTATTTTTCCTCCCCCCTCTAAAAGCAGTATAATACATTTTACAATTTGTTGCTCTATTAGTTGGAGCAGGCCATGGTTTTTTATTACACTTCTTTTGGTTCGGCTTTATGTGGTCATTCTGTGGTAAATACTTACCTTTTTATATTCAAATCATAACGGACTCCACATTGTCAGTTAGTGACGGAACTAGAAATTTCACTCAAGGGAGCCCGATTTTAAATGTTAAATAACGAGCTTGTAATTTAAAACACCCATTTCATATAAAAATGTATTTACTGAAAATATAAATATAGATACTTGTACCATCAAGTTCTTACAAAATTAGAATCAGTATCACCCTCAAACTTTTTAAAAAATAAACAAAAAGAAAAGATTTCATGTATTTATAATTTAAGTTCAACATCTATAATTTACCGTATAATAAGTTTTTTGGTTTAATTTTGATTTAAGTTGAACTTTTGCATCGTTGATGAGAGCTTATCAAATGAACATTTTGTTTAGAAAAAAATAAATAAAATTAAAAATATGTGATTGGGCGAAAAATTGAGTAAAAAAATAACATTAAAAAAATGTAACAATCCAACTAATAAATACTCGGCTTTATTAATAAATCAATTTACAATTAAGAGAATGAAAGAGTAAATCATTATAAATATATTTAAAATATAAGGATTGTTAGTACATTTTTCAATAAATAAATAATATTATTAATGTAAATAAAAATAGCATAGGAAATAAGTTTTAATTATTATTAAAATATTGTAAATATTTTTTTATTTACATTTAGATACATATTATATAGTGTTTTCTTTATATATGTATATTGATTTTTAATAAGTTTTAATTATTAATATATTGTATATATTTTTTGCATTTCTACATATTTTATAGTAGTTTCTTATTTATATATAATATTAATTTTTAAAAAAAAAATCAGGGGGCCCCCCATGTCCCTCCATCTTTGTTTTCTATTTTCTTTATTTATATATAATATTAATTTTCTTAAAAAAATCAGGGCCCCCCCATGTCCCTCCGTCTTTGTTTTCAGTTCCAGAATGAATTTTTTATTTGATGCTCAATAAGTTGACCCCGATCAGAATTGCAAGCCATGCAATGACACTTTTGTATGCCACTCTTGAATTTCCAAAACCTCATGTACTGTGCTTTACGCAGCTGTGTATGACACATATATGTTTTGTCACATAATTATTTTTGTATTCTTTTCGATGCTTTATGTGATGTTTCTGTTTTTTATCTGGCACGTATAATGAATAAATTAAGGATATTTATTTAAGTATAATAAACGATAGTGAAATTCATTCATTTTGTTAAGGAAACGAGCTCTTCTAGATATAGGCCTTTCATGACCTCTTGTACTGCTTTATCTGTACACTTTTGTATCCATCGAGGGAAATACAAGCAATAAACTAGGGCTAAAGTAAGCATGAGTCAGTGTTCTGATTTCTTGTGGAAGCCACCTGGCAGGCTGGCACATAATAAATCAACAAGTGCCATTGGCTTGAAATGTGCCTAAGCATACATACACTATGTATATGTTATTTGGTTTTCTGGGGCATATAGGTACTTTTGTGCCTTTACTATAGTATTTAGCTATTTTCCCTGTCATTGAATATTAGCTGGGGTGATGTTTTAACTTTTGAATCATACTGCATCAGGTATGCTGTACTGGACTTGGTCCTTCGTGCAATTGAAGCTTTGTCCACTATGGATGAGTATTCCAAAGAAATTTGTCTGAATAAAGAGCTTTTGCAACTAATAAGAGATCTAATTGAACTTCCTGATAAATTTGAGGTATGCTGTGCTTAAGTACGCATTACCTGGTAGACTTTAATTCCCATAAATTTTATGTATGTTCACATATTATGGCCAACATGTGACTTCCCACTTAATAATATAGTAAAGAAATATGTAATGCAGATCACATATTCATGTCAATAATATGCAGTTTACATATGCCTTGTGATTATGGTACAATGCCCTAATGAGCACAAGTTATAAATTCATATCCGTAGATTCTAATTCAGACTAAAAGGGGTACAAGTACAACTATCTGTACTGTTCTGCACTCAAAATAAAAAAATTGGTCTAAGCATGAACAGTGCAAATCACACAGAAAAACGAGTATAGAATTCTGTATGTTGTTGTGAAGATTACCATTTAAGAGTTCATATTTATAATAAATGAAGCGGTCTAGGGTAAATTTTTATTTGTTGGGAAATATCTTTCGGAGGAGATACTTCGCCCTTTCCACTTCAGTTTTCAATGGAAGAGCCCTTAAAGACCTTTCTTTATTTCTGGTTTACAAGATTTAGTGAACTCAAACTGATACATATGTGCAGGTAGCCAGCTCTTGTGTAACAGCAGCAGTGTTGATAGCTAATATTCTTACTGATGCAGCTGATTTAGTATCTGAGTTAGCACAAGGTAAATATACTCCTGGTATACCTGGGCATTTTCTTTCTCAGAAGTTCAGAACCTATGCCTGATGTGTAGAAGCCAAATTAATTTCTAAAGTTACAAATCCTTGGAGGTTTAAATGTACATAACTAACTCTTCTTGACCCACACTTAAGAAGTTAAAAATGCATAGGAGTTATTGATTTTGAAAGGTAACTCGAGCTTTCTTTTGTAATTGGGCGAGTGTAGTTTTTGTTTTGTTTCCCTATTATATTTTCCCCCTACCATAATGTATGAAAATTGGATACAGTGATGTCAATTTTGGTTCGTGGCAGATTTGAATTTCCTGCAGTGTTTATTTGGCGTGTTCCCATTTGCATCTGATGATACAGAGGCACAGAATGCCATTTGGAGCACCATTGCAAGATTATTATTGTTCTTCGAGGAAAGTGAGATGACCCCATCAATCTTACACTCTCTTGTCTCAATTCTTGCCCGCAAATTTGATCTCATAGAGGATGAACTCCTCTTCCGCCCGTTGGATGGTGGAGAAAATAAGAGTGTTGAGACCTCTAGCACGAAAATAAATGCTAGACACATTGCTGTATCCTTTTGATGTATCGTACTGAGCAATTTAAGAATATTACTCCTGTTAACTTTCTTATATAGCAATTTTCTCTCTTTGTTTTCTTTTACCTGCTTAAAAGATGAAACGAATTTCGAATATTTTGACTCGATGGAAATCTGCAAATGATGGCGTAAAGATGACTCCTCGCATGGGAGACTGCTATGTCAGTGATGTAGTAGTTGATAAATTGTTGAATTTACTGCAGTAAAGCCTCCAGGTAGGAAAAACTGTATTTTTCTTTTCCCATCATAAATATTAATCCTATTGGCTCCGTTCTTGATACATTTACTTTCATATGCATGTTTAATTATCTTTGCTAGACTACGTTTTTTTTTTCTGATACTGTAATGATGACCACTTTGTGAGGATGTTCTTTTCGCTTTCATGTTCAACCATTTGAGTGGTTTGCTTGTTAAATAATATAATAATAATACTAAAAGAATAAACAATAATGCTTCCCTACCCACGGTGGGCACATGTTAATATGCCCACCGCTTATGTGGCATGCACACATTGGTGATATATTTTTTTTGAACATATTAACATCACCAATGTGTGCATGCCACATAAGCGGTGGATATATTAACATGTGTCCACCGTGGGTAGGTGAGCATTATCGATGAACAAAATAAACATTGAAGTTCACTTTAGTGTAAAAAGTTCCGCTGAGAGGTTAAAAATTGCCCCAACTCCCAACCCAAATAGATATTTGTGGACATGGTAATAGAAGTTTCAAATGACTGGGATTTTCCACCTTATTGTTCTTCAGTTTTTTTGCCTTCATTCAAAATCAAATGCAGGTGGATCATCTCATTTGGCCTGAGCTGAGTGTAGATATGCTGCTCAAGTTGATATTACCAACCAGCTTATAAAGTACAATATCTCTCGTGTATGATGAAGTTGGCAATTTTAGTCAAGCTGTGGTAAAAATCTTGGGTTGTGTTATGCGATGGGTCTCGGCCTGGATTTTCATAAGCCAACAACCAGAGTATTTGAGGTGCGTGTAGTCTGGAAATTCAAGACATGGTCAGCTAAATGTTCCACCTGATTTAAAGATAGCGGCCTGAAAAACTACAAGAGGTTATATATATGTATCTTTTAAAGAATATATATTTCGATATGTCCTTCAACTAATCCCGTCTCGGGGTGGTGCTTATAACACTCGTCTTCACAATGATTGGATTCTTACTTGAAATAGCATCACATCAAATACAGAAACTTTCATGGTTATTTTTTCTTTTCTCTATTTTTTATTCTTACCAAATCATCAAGGGGGAAAATTCTCAGGTTGGATATTATATTAACAAAAGCTCTCGACAGCTCAAGGCGAGCAACGGTGCAGTTCAACGTAAAACTGCACCGAACTAAACGAAAACTGAAATTGAAACTGTATTCAAATCGTATTGCGTTGAGAACATTTTGGTTTTCTCTTGGTTTTTCGGATTGTAGGTTCGGCTCATTTTTTTGGGTGTTCTCTTTTGTTTTTCTATAGATTTAGGGTCATTTTTTTTGTGTAACTGCAATGAACAAAAAAAGGGAGATGCTACGGTCCCGTTACGGAATTATTCGTTGAGATTTATGACCGTTATATCAACTATCCTCGATGATTACGTGATGATCTAACAATTACAAACCTTGACGGAATGGTTTCGTAAGGGGCCGTAACATTTCCCAGAAAAAACACAAAAAATTGAACTTTTGTTTGTGTTTAAACGGCAATGCATAAAAACAGCAAATCTGAAACCAAATTGCAAATTTTGTTTACTAAAACAACCCAAACAGCATTGTATTGCACTGTTGGGACTATGTTTTCTGTTTTACGTTTGTGTTGTCGTGTTTCCCTGCGAGATTTTATGGTTGCAGTTTACAGTCTGACTTGTGATATGCGCTCACAAAGACCCGAAGAA
>CACSLK010012233.1:1905088-1928828 GCA_902706635.1 Striga hermonthica
GTGAAAGAATCAATCAGATATATTAAATAACCACCCTAAAGGGTATACATGAATCGCTATTGAGTTATTCTGTCGTGATTCTAATTACCAAATTGATTCTATAGCCTTAATTAACACCTCACGAGAAATTAGTTGGGGTGGTGTACGATTTGTAGTCTATATCTGTTTGTTTTCTTATTTTCCCCTAGCATCAAGAACGCTCTAATATACCTCCATACTGGAAAACATATGCGTATCGACATATTGATACTCACGGACACATGCTTCAATAATGACCTAAACAATAATCTTATTATGTGTTAATGTGTCCTACTTTGACAAATTAAAATATTTTTTATTGTAAAATAATTCTGATTATCTATTGCATTACGACTTACTGTAGCTACCTGCACTTGCATAATGCTGCAGGAGAGATGTGCGGCAGCTGACACAATATCTGTGGTTGCTCAATTATTGTATAGATCTAAGTCTCATCTCCAGTCGAGGTTTCTGCAGAACAATGGGGCCATGGTTGACGACTTCTATGCCCATCTGGTACGTTTGACAGAATGATATAGTATAACCATAATGAAGATCCATTTGTTCAATTGATTAATTAAGTTGGAATATTAGCGTTCACGTTTGAGAATGGTAGAAGTTTCTAGCTTTGCACATCTACAAGCATCACACGGTTTTGTTGACCATTAGTAGCTCATTTCTTCCTCATGCTGTGGAACATTACCATTGGTGCAAAACTCTATTCAAACTTAATGATATTTGTGTTGGTTGAAAATCCAATAATTGTGCCACGCTGCATCACTCTAAAGATATAGTTTCCAGAAATAATGATTCTGTCTTTTCCCTATTCGTTGGTGCGCCGCCTTGTTGTGTTTAGTTGTGACTGGCCATTTTGTGACAGGTGGATGCTGTGCCTGATCTTACTCAGCTCATACATAGAACAACTGCAAAATTGCTACTCCATATCAATGGGTGAGTCACGATGATACATGCTCAGTCAATCATAATCATTACCTTAACTGATTGATGCAAACTCTTGGTTACGAAATATATATTTGTTTACAAACAGTCTCCCTGCACATGATAGTTGTTACTAACTTTAGGGGTTGATTGTTTACAAATTATTTTTCTCACTTTTATTTCAACTCAACTTTAACTCAACTCCACTATTTTTAATATTATTCATATAATTAAATAATACAAACCAATCATTCTTACACATCACATCAACTTTAATTCACTATTCATCCACTCACATAATTTTAACTACCTATAATTTCCAATCATTTATCTCATACTTTTACATCAAATCAATTTTAATCATTTTATTTTAAATATTATTTTAATACATTCTTAAAATTCCACTAACAACCAACCATACACCTTTTTTAAAATTAACTATGGTTAACCAAAATAACTCATTTTAAACAAATTATTCCATAAACAATCAAGCCCTTAGGGTTTTGGACAATTGATGCATTCACTTATGAAGATGCCCATATAGACTAGATCCTTTAGTTTATGTGGGCTGAGGCTATATATACTTAACAAAGGTGGAGGTGGAGGTGGAGGATCAAAGCATTGAGTTTGAGCAAGTGAAGCCGATGTTGTTCCATAGTTTGTGCTTTGGTGAAAAAATACCACTTGTAGTTCTGAGGGCACATACCGAAGAACAATTGTTTTCTGTTTTCTGTTTTCTGATGACAGTGAGACCGGAAGCATCGACACCAATATGTTTTGTAAGCTCATGCTTCAATAAGATGGTATAGCTCCAGTATTATCACAAAGAAGAGGTGTAAGAGCATCACATGAAATACCAAAATCAAAATCAGCTAACAACCATCGAATCCATATAATGTTTTATTTGTTCTTCGCAAAAAAAGAAAGACTTTTTTGGATTTCTGAAGTGGTAGTTGTGGCAAGTGCTCGATGTTTTGCCTTTGTGCTAGAGCGCGATACAACGACCTGCTTATTGGACTTCCATGTAAGAGCAGAAGAACCAAGAAAGTGCATTAACCCGGAACGGATGATTTAAGTGCATTAACCGGAACAAACGACTATTTGTTGAATTACTCGCTCAAGTAGAGTCTGAGTAAGCATGAAGCTAAAGCGAGCTATCACAAGCATTAAACGAACACTGAGATAACGTGGCCCTAAATACCGTAACACACCAAGCAAATGTCCAAAATGAATTGAGTTACGTGCACTCACAAACTGACTCAATATGTGAACAACATGAGCGATGTCTTACCAGGTAAGATAAACCGACATCGAGAAGGATCCTCAAGAGGCGTACCATCAGTAGATGAAGCTGCAAGTGAAGATCTATAGGTGTAGCCAATGTATGACTATCAGTAATACCGGAACGAAAGAAAGAGTGCAACAAGAATTTTAAGATTAAATATCCGTACGATCAAGTGCAACAAGCTCCTCAGACATAGCAAGTTGTCACTTTGGAATATGCGAAGCTTCTTGATATGGATGACTCATCAACAATAGCACTCGCACGTGGAAAACCCAACCTGTCAGGAGGCTCAGTAGTAGCCAATCACGTAATTTTATCTTTGACCAAACTGAGACTCTGGGAATAACATGTGACACATCATAATGAATAAGATCATGAAAGACTGGATAATGAGGCGGA
This sequence comes from Striga hermonthica, assembly GCA_902706635.1. Classification (NCBI taxonomy): domain Eukaryota; kingdom Viridiplantae; phylum Streptophyta; class Magnoliopsida; order Lamiales; family Orobanchaceae; genus Striga; species Striga hermonthica. Next base: position 1,907,730 of record CACSLK010012233.1, read on the forward strand.
AGCGTGTGCGTCCTATGGACGATGAGTATACACTGTGTGATACGTGAGGGAGGCTCGTCTGAAATGGGTGGTGGAGGCGCATCCTGAGAGGTTGTGACAAAGGGAGATGAGTAAGAGGCAGAAACATCATCATCTAGAAAGGAAATAGGAGGAAGACATACGAAAGAAGTAGTCTCTGAAGAAAAAGTTCAGAAAAAGAAAAAGATGGGGGGTGTGTGGAAGAGTAACAAAAGAAAGGACGATCCACGATAGAGGTTACATCACGCGATATACGAATGAGAGGAGCGGAAGAATCATAACAGCGTTAACCTTATCCTTACGACTATACCCCAACAAACGCACTCAACCAACTGAGGAGGCACTTTAGTGCGCTCACGAGGATCAAACAACACATAGCACGTACATCCGAAAACCCAAAGATGATCATAGTTAGAGGGAATACCAAAAAGTACCTCAACAAGATAGTTTGGAAGACGCCGACAAATAAGATAAATAGCTGTTGGCAAAGCTTCTCCCCCAAAAATGAATAGGAAGAAAGGATGTAATGAGAAGAATTTGAACAGTCTCAATGAGATGGTAATGGTAGTGTTTTCTTTCCACAACGAGCATGTGCACCAGGAGAGCTGGGCAAGAGTGCCCTCAGAGGTAAAAAACCAACGAAAATTACACCACAATCTGAACGAATAACTAGAATATGAGCTGAAACTTGAGTATGAACCATGCGAGCAAAATCTTTGTAAATGGAACACGACTGAGAACAATGTTTAAGATAATAAATCCAAGTATATGATATATCAAGAATGATCATCAATAAAAAAAACATAATATTTATTGCCATCTTTTGTAGGAAAGAGGGACGAACCCCATACATTAGTGAATAAGATCTAAGGTCTAGCAGAATGAGAAATACTAGTAGTATGTGGGAGTTGTAGTTGTTTTCCGAGTTTGCAACTCTTACAATCAAAACTCCAGACTCGATAGATGTACGACCTAAACAACCAATAATAATCAAATTATACAAGCGAGATCCACTCAAATGACCAAGACGACGATGATGCCACTTGGGGAAGGGGGAGGTGGAAGACGAGGCAACAAATGATACACGAGCGGTAGAACCAGAGGGAAGAGGGAAGATGCAAGGTGTCTAAGATGTAGAGACTCAGAGAACGTCTACGGCGAAGATCCTGAATAAAACAAGATGAGTTATCATATCCAACAAAACATCATTGACATGAAAAGAAGATTCTTGGATAACTTAGAAACATAAAGATATTAAGCATTGTGAAAACTGTGAATTGCATATAGAACCCTTATGAGTCATATGACAAGAAGGGTCATTATCTGTCTGAATAGACCGCCTTGCAAGCAACCAAATGGGATGGAACAAATGTCACATGAAAAGATGCCCCAAATCGAGGCGGTGGTTGTAGATACCGACCCCTTTTAAGCGGAATTCGTACGACGAGCTCGAGTAGTAAGGCGTACACGATACTTAGCGAACTTTTCTAGATGTTGAGTAAAACAATTGTCTACGCACTATGACCCATCTTCCCACAAGCTCACAGAGTAGAAGAGTTAAGACGCAAGTGGGTACAAATGGACTGAAATTCTGCGATAAACCGCTCTAACTCCCATGACAAAGCGATAAAGTAAAGAGCTTCTCATCAATTTGATCTGAACACTCCTTTGCCAGCTACCATGGAGATCAATGGTCCCATCAAGTAGTACTCATCAATGGACATGTCGTTCTGACGTGAATTTGCAGCATAAGTAAGTGTGTGCAAGAATGCCACCAGTATCCTAATGGAACACATTCCCTTGGATGTTCGAAAAGAGAAAAGAAGAAAGACTCATAATCATCATGGACAACTTCACATTGTTGCCGATTTATTTACCTCCATTAATATGCCAAATCCTAATATCAGAAATATTTTACTCTCGGCCTTCCGTTCGGGACATCATTAGTCACGTGGAAAGCTCGACCATAACCACTCAACACGGTTTCAACCTAAAAAGCTCACTCCCAATATTTCAGACCAACAAGAGTGATATTGATAGCAATGGAATGAAGTTGTGATATGATTCGACGACGTATAACAATAGGTATGCCTCCACGATAAGCGGACGTGAACAACGACGAGCCGTGATGAAATATGAATGAAGGTGCTACGACGGGCAGCGTAGGGCTATATGACAAACGAGTGACGACCAAAAACTAGAATTGACGAGTGTTGGGACGGATTAGAGTACACAAACCTAACCCCGACAATTGACGAATCTGGAAAAGGGCAAAACGGAAACCAAACAAAACTGAAAATACAGGCAACAAGCTCTCAGAATGCCGATCCCACGGACGTTCGCCGGAAAAAGTTCTGGCGTGCCACGCGCCGGCACGTGTGATGGCCGCAAGAGAAGTCCGGCGCCACGTGTGCCTTACGGCGCAGATTCCAGCGGTGAATAGGGCCTTTTTAGTATATATGTGCTGACCTATAATATACTTAACATATGTTCATATATTTATACACACACACACGAATATATATAGTTTGCGACCTTCACCCTCTTTTCTTTTTTTATTTAGCAATTTAATTAGAAAAAGTCTGCTCTTATTGGATCCATTTTGATCTTGGATTGGATTCTTGCTTTCTGATTCTTAGTCAGTTAATGGTTTACTGGATTCTGCATTATTCTTTTACATTGCCGTTTTTCCTACTTCTCCCAAGTTTTGAATCTACAATTGCTTCTTTTTCGTTGTAAAAGTATGATTAGCTGTCTGATTAACGAGCGGTATCTTGCAGCTTTTTTTTAGTAGTTTGAAAACTGAGTTTTGCCTTCTTTTGTATAGTAGCGAGAAACTCATTGCTCAATGAATTAGGGGAAGAAAATATCATCTATTTATTGTGTTTCATTTGATATTTCATCAAACATTTTGGAAGGGTATTGATTGGAAATTTGAACAGGTATGTGGATCGCATTGCCAATGCTAAATGGGAGGTGAAAGAGCTTGGATTAGAGCATAATGGGTAAATTGTCTATTCATGTTCTCCACTAATATGTAGTTTCAGAGTACTTTCTGTAATTCCACAATTATTTTTGCTCATTCGTTTTCTAGCTAAAAAAAATGGAATTTACCTTTAAATAGCCCTTTTGAAGAAATCACTATAGAAACAATTGACCACTAAATGATTCAAATCAAATAAATCTTTAGTATTTCTGGTGCCTAGTATTATTTGCAGAAATATTGGTTAATTACTGCTTCATTGTGCATGTTGCATAGGGTGGACTGCAAGTAAGCATTTATACACAGCAATCAGAATTTGTAAATAATGCCGACAGTTCAGTCATATCTTCAGCATAACATGGCACTGATAATTTTCCACTTAATACCAAAATAAAAATGGGAATATGTCAAGAAAAGAACTCAAAGGTGACTACACTGTGCAATTTAAAGGGAATGAACAAATCACTTCAGATGCATTTGGGAACAACAATGCTGTCGTTTTCAAGATTTTGATAGTCTGCTGATACATCGTATACTTGATGTTATTTGATGAGGAAATAAAATCAACCAGCTTTAAAAGAGCACATGAGATCTTTGTGGTCGGTTGGGAAATTTCAGCAATAGAATTGAGGAACTTTTTGCTAGCACTGTAGCATATGTACAAAACACAACTGGGTGAAGACAATATAAACTTGTCAAATCATATTCTACCTATTCGTTAGCATTGGATCAGTCGGGCACTATCTTTTGTTAATAGTCATGTTTAATTAATTCTTATGATCATTTTGTGCTAAGTGTTGTGTTGTGTTAATAGCTACGTTGATTTATTACTTGGAGAATTTAAGCACTACAAAACAAGGCTTGCTCATGGGGACATACAGAAAGAGGTAATTTATATATTTGACCCACTCGTTGAAATATGATGGAACTTGACCAAATATATTTCTTGCAAATTTTGTAAGATTTTATCTTGTGAACCTTTTTGGTGTCAAAGTTGATAACATGATTATGCAATAATGAGCTTGTGCCTTAGAAAGAGCACAAGACAATGACCCACTCGTTAAAATATGATGGAACTTGACCAAATAATGAGCACAAGATTTATTAGAAATAGTGGTATTTAATTTATTTATACTTCTTGGTATGTACCTTATTCCCAACCTGCTATTCCCATGAGCCCAGGTTCAAGACCTCCTCCTAGAATGCGGAATTGAAACTGTTGCCGAAACTCTTATTGAGGGCCTATCTAGGGTGAAAAGGTGTACTGATGAGGGGCGGGCTCTCATGTCGCTTGATCTACAGGTTCACTTTGCTTAAGCCCAGTTCGATATGATTTACAAGTTAATTTTCCATTTTTGATTTGATGGAGACTTCATGATTCAGGTTTTAATAAATGGCCTAAAGCATTTTGTCTCCATTGATGTCCGACCCAAATTGCAGATAGTTGAAACTTTTATCAAGGTCCTCTCCCTCTCTCCCTCTCTCTCTCTCCCTCCCTCTCTCTCTCTCTGCACGCGTGGTAATACAGGGACTCCATAGAGGTTTCAAAAAATTGTTTTCTTTCTATATTAGACGGTACTTATCATTCAAAGTTACATCCACGACCCAATTAGGTTTGTGTCTTCCTAAGACATCCTTTATTGAAGCAGCAATATGCAATATAGAAACAATATTTCTGCTGGCATCGGTAATTTTTGAAAGACAAATGGATTTCATTTTATTAGACTAGAATTTGAGATACTTAAAAAAAATAATAGCTATTATCTTACTCAAATTATAACCTTATACGGATTGATTATCAGTTTCCCTGCAAACAATATTGTTGATTTCTTTGTTTTTAACTGCGCTCTTGTCGTGTGATGAACAGGCCTACTATCTACCAGAAACAGAATATGTTCACTGGTCCCGCGCCCATCCGGTATTGTAAAAATAAAAATAAAAAGTCGAATAAAAGGAATCATGTATTATTATTGCTTTTGTCGTGCAACAGCGTGAATCTATAAACGCACTTTTCTGATTTGCAGGAATACAGTAAAAACCAAATTGTGGGGCTTATCAACCTCGTCGCCACTATGAAAGGCTGGAAAAGGAAAACCAGGTTGGAGGTGTTAGAAAAGATAGAATGACCTTCCTTCGCATCAATCCAAGTCTTATTCCATTTGAGGTCCTCAAAAGTTTTGCAATTCCTTCTATTTACCCTGTTTTTTTCCTATATTAATTATTATTATATAAATCCATCTGAGATTTGTGTGTATATGGTCTCGTGTGTAATAGTATTATTATCTTTTCATGAGGGGAACCACTGTAATTTTGAACTGAGCTAGCGCATTCCCAAAATCTCGCATAATCGAGATCTTAATTTTACATTCTTTTCACCCAAGTTTTAAGTACTCTGGTTTTTCTTGCTCATAGTTTGTTCTCGGATGATATCGCTCTTCTGATCCTGTTTCAGCATCCATCAGCAGGATGATTCGCTTAGTGAAGTGAAGAGACAAGTATTGTACAGCTGCATTTGTCATATTTGTTGCGTTCTAACACGAAAAACAAACATTCCATTCCATAATATGAATTATGAAATGACATCTAAGTGTTACATAAAATTTGTTTCAAGCGTGGGGTAAACATACTAGGATCTATTATGCAGTGTCGTAGATAAATCTCTCGTATAGTGAAATGGTGATGACCTACCTTATGCACTTGATTTTGTGTGCAACATAGTAGGGCATGAAATATCAATACTATTTGTAAATGTAGGATATTAAAATTCTGAAAAATACGTATTCAATTATTTAGATATTTGCAAATGGATATTTCGTCCAAATTTCGCGATGCACATGTGCAAATTGTTGGGGTAGTAAAACAAGCACGACGGATAAAAATACCCCTACAATAAATATGACATTACTATCACTAACGAAAATAAGCTAACACAAATAAATAAAATGCGAGAAAGGAAAAGAACAAACAACATTGATAGGAGTTCGACCAATATTGCTTACGTCTTCGGGTGTCGCAAGCATCAAAGCAGCAGGCAGCCTTGGTGAAAGAAGCTAATTGCATAAAGGTAGACGCAAATCGATGAATAGGAAATGTTGTACACGTATCTACATGACCTAAATTATCAACGAGTTCTCCAAACACGTTGAAAATTTGTCTCAGAGTCGCTTCAACCGCAACACCAAATTTACTAAACTTACCACAAAAAAAAAAAAACTATGATTAAATAACTCACAAATTAGGATTTCTTTAGTTAAGGACTTCCTTTTAAAATGCGAGAATAGAATAAGATGCAGTTGTAACCCAAAGGCAAGAGACCTATTTATACTAAAAAGATCTACACATATTTGGTACATCCGTTGTGGGACAAAACTTCATCAAATTTAACAATTCTCCATCTTGACTAATTTTGCTCCCAGTCAGACTCTTCAATCTAACTCAACTGCTGACATTGCCTCCAAATGTTCATGTCGGCGCCAACTCAAATATGCCGAATGTTGGTCAAGTCTAAACAATGTTCAAACTTAACTGCTGTCACTACCTTGGTCATCATATCTGCAGGATTCTCCGTCGTCTTGATCTTCTTCAATACAACATTTTTCATCTTCTATAATCTCCTGCACAAAGTGATAGCGAACATCAATATGTTTCGTTCTTGCATGAAATACTTGATTATTCGCTCAGTGAATAGTATTGTCTGTCACAATGCACTAAGACGTGCTTTTGACCAACTCCCAAGTTTTAAACAAAATTTGAAGCCAAATAGCCTCCTTCACAGCTTCAGTAACCGCCATATACTATGTCTCTATTGTAGACAAAGCAACTGTTGATTGTAAAGTAGACTTCCAACTGACTAGAGCTTTTGCAAAAGTAAACATATATCCAGCCGTTGATATTTACATATCCAAATCGCCCACGTAGTCAGAATCACAATATCCAACAACACACTGACCAAATTCATCCTGCTCATAAACTAATCCAACGTCTATAGTACTATGAATGTACCGTAGAATCCATTTCATAGCTTGCCAATGACCTTTACCAGGGTCATGCATATACCTGCTAATAACACCAACTGCTTGTGAAATGTTTGGCCTTGTACACACCATTACATACATCAAGTTGCCAACTACATTTGCATATGGGACTCTAGCCATGTATTCTCGTTCTTTATCACAGTTTGGTGATAATTGGGCACTTAACTTAAAATAAGGGTTAAGTGGTGTACTTACAGGCTTCGTCTCATCTTTTCTACCGAAACACTGCAGTACCTTATTCAGATACTGTTTCTGAGTCAAACAAATCTTGCCTCTCATTCTCTCCCTGCTTATCTCCATCATGAGTATTTTCTTAGCTTCCCTCAAGTTTTTCTTCTCAAACTCTTGATTCAACTAAGCCTTCAAATGATCAATCTTCACTTAGCTCTTTGATGCAACCAACATGTCATCCACATACAAAAGTAAGTAAACGAAAGATCCATCTTCCATCTTGCGCAGATACACACAATGATCATGTCTGCTTCACGTGTACTTCTGCCCAATCACGAACTTATCAAACCGTTTGTACCACTGTCTTAGAGATTGCTTTAATTCGTACAAATATTTGTAAAAATTACAGACCCAATTCTCTTTTCCAAGAATTTTAAATCCTTCTGGCTGGATCATGTTGATTTTCTCATCTAAATCTCTGTGTAAGAACGTTGTCTTCACGTCAAGTTGAGCTAACTCTAAATTCAGTTGTGCGCTAAGGCCCAACAAAACTCTAATTGAAGAGTTCTTAACAACTAGAGAAAACACTACTTCATTATAATCAACTCCTTCCTTCTGAGCGTAGCCTTTAGCCAACAATCTTGCCTTGTAGCGCACATCATTCTTATATTTCTTTGCAAATATCCTCTTGCATCCTATTGTCCTCTTGCCTTTTGGTAGTTGCGTCACTTTCCAAGTTTGGTTCTTCTGGAGAGACAACATTTCATCCTTCATAGCTCATTTCAACTTCTCATTTTCTAAACACCGAATTGCATCTTGAAAAGTGAAAGGTATGTCATCATCTATAACTGGAAGGGTATAAGCCACCATATTTGCCAATCTAGTAGGTTGTTGAATCTCTCATCTGGGTTTTCTCAATGCAATGGGTAACTCTAATGATTATTAAGTTTGAACTTCATCATCCGACGAATCCTTTAATATCGGTTCATCCATAGAGCTGGTTGTCTCATCACCGCATCTATCTCCACATGCTTTGGTGTCAACTTCACCTGTTGGGTTTCCGTCGTCTTAATCATACCTTATTCATCAAATGTAACATCTCTGTTAAACACAGTTTTGTTTGTCTCAGGGCACAAAAGACGATATCCCTTCACGCCAATGTTGATTCCCATGAACAAAAAACCTTTTTCGCTCTTGGATCTGACTTTGAATCATTCGCATGATAATAAGTAGGACACTTAAATACATGTAAAGATCCATAGTGAACAACATGTTTTCCCAACCATACCTCCAACGGTGTTTTACCATCTTTTGCAGATGATGACAATCAATTTATGAGGTGTTGCATGTATGTTACAGCCTCAGCCCAATATTCCTTGCCCAAACCAGCATTGGACAACATACATTGAACTCTCTCCACCAATGTTCGATTCATGCGCTCTGCCGACCCATTTTGTTGTGGCGTCCCTCTAAAGGCGAAGTGTCTAACAATGTCATTTTTCCATCAAACCTCTTGAAAGTGATCACTTGTATGTTCTCCACCATTGTCCGTTTGTAAGACTTGATCTTCATTCCAGTCTGATTCTCAATTTGTGTCTTCCATGTAATGAAGACACAAAGCGTTTCATCCTTCAGCTTCATAGTGTACACCCAAACACGTTTGAAAGTCACTGATGAAAGTGACAAAATAACGTTTCTGCCTAATGATAGGGTCTTAGAAGGTCTCCAAATATCTGAATGAACATAATCCAGGACACCTTCGACATTATAGACAGTCGTTCCAAACTTCACTCTCTTTTGCTTTCCCAGAACACAATGTGTAACATCCCGCCTTCTACTTCTAGACTTTTAAAAATCTGAGTTAATTTTTTGTTTTTTATTTTCGAAATACACTTAACTTTTATTTTCGAAAATACTATAACTGACTAGCGGTATATTACTAAACTCAACTTTTCTTATCTCTTTCTCGTGCAAACCTTATAAAATACATGTCACCTAATCAAATCCATCTAATAAAGGTACCATGGAAATAAAGGTATTATACATGCATAAGTCTGGAGTCTCATGATAACATACTGGGTCTGAATATGCGGAAGCTAAAGTTTACACGCATAATAAATAATACATGTTCATAATAAATGACATGAAAATGCGTGTCAAAATCCACTGCTCATGACCACGGCCACCACAAGTGCTCACGCTCCATGCTAGACTCTGTCACCTAAAAATAAAGTTAGTGGCGGCGTGAGCAAAATCACTATGCTCCGCAAAGATCGGTTTTGAATAATACAATATCATTATTAACAATATTATGACTTGAGTATATAAATAACTGAACTGAACTGAACTCGACTTAAAGCCGCTTGGCACAAGGCCGCTAAATCATGTGCACACTCTGATGGAAGGCTTGCTGCTGCCTCCATCAGAACATAAGAGGGAACATTAAAGCTCGCTACTGCCTCCATCCTGGGCGATATAACTTGAACCAAGAAGGGGTCATTAAGGCTCGCTACTGCCTCCATTCTGGTTGAACATAACTTATTTATAAATACCACAGGTGAAGCATTAAGGCCCGTGAAGGCCTCCAATCCTGGGCGATATTACTTTTCTTATATTTACCTCGGACATGGTACAAAAATTAAAGATGATGTGGAACACAGTACGTGACCCCCACCTGATAAGCTGATACTTCTAGGCAAGCGTGTTGGATGACTGGTAGCTGTCAGAGGCTCGACTCTCTTTAAGCTACATAATGTTTTGAGCAAAATATTCTAAGTACTAAGCTCAAACTGAAAAAACTTGATTATTTTTATTACTGATCTTAATAGGTTCGCTCGCTCGATTTTTTATATTATTTAATCTCGGTTTAGAGGATTTACGAGCTAATTTGGGAAATTATTGTCTTGAAGCATTCTTGAGTTCTCTGAGATATTTCTAAGTCTGGATTGCTTATCTGATTTATCTGAAACGACTTTTCTGACTTTATCTGAACTGACTTATCTGGTTTTATATGAACTGACTTATCTGATTTTATCTGAACTGGCTTATCTGATTTTATCTGAACTGGCTTATCTGGCTTATATTGAATTGACTTATATGATTTTATTTGAACTATACTGATTTGGCAAGGTTCAAAAAAATACTGAATCTCGGTTCATGCTCAAACTGATATTCCAAATTGAAACTCTCGAATCTTCTGGACTGTCCGGGCTGATTCGACTGAACTAGATCGACGGCTTGATCGGAACTGACCGGTCGCTCGCCTGACTAAGTGCAACTCGGTTCAACCGTGGTTCGGGTACCTACGCACGACCACCACTTCATCGACGCACAACTTTTATACTTGGATCCTAAAATTTATCCAGACTGCCCAATAATGCCGAACTAGGGTTCTCTACTCAACCGACAAACTTACTCATTTTAATCCAAAACTTTAACCCTATATCAACACGACTTATCATGATTTTAGGCCCAACAACTCAGCTAAATCCCAACCAGATGATTTTTTAGAATTATACCAGGTGAAATTACTACTGGTCTATTAGTGGAGATTGGAATGATATCAATAATGTGAAGGATAAAAAAGGAGAAAGGTCGAATTCAGTTAGGAGTTTGATCCCGTTTAAAAACTTTATCTCCAATATGAAAATGATTGAAATAAACATGTGAGGTTAGCAGTTCACCTGGTATAACAATAGCGTTCATGAAGGATTAGTAGAATTGAAACTTGATAAAGCATTTGTATCTTTGGGGTGGATGGTTATATATCCACTAACCTAAGTGTTTAACCTGTACAAAAGTGCATCTGAGCATGGAATGCTTATCCTTCAGTTCGAAGTGAAAAGTCTAAGAAGTAAGAGGAGATTTGTCTTTGATAAGAGATAGACTTCCAAAGCATGGATCATGGAGGTAGTGAGTAATGCTTGGTCACAGATTCAATTTGGCACCCCTTTCTTCAAATTGAATGAACAAATCAAGGTCACCAAACTAGCCTTGTCTGACTGGAGTAAAAAGTTTGGGCCTCAAAGTGAGAGGAAGATCAAGGTGTTCAATTTTGAATTGGAAGAAATGAGAAGGTTAGAGGATGGCAAGAACTGGGAGGAATGGAAGTATATTAAGCAGGAATTGGAGGAGGCACATTGCCATGAGGAAATCTTTTGGTAGCAAATGTCTAGGAACCAGTGGCTCAAAGAGGAAAACCAAAACTCGAGATTTTTCCATGTTGTGACCATGCAGAGAAGGAAAAGGAATGCCATTACCAAGCTAATGAATGAGAACAACGTGATCTTTGAGACTAGAGGGGAGTTGAGAAACACATTACATCCTTCTATCAAAAGTTATTCACCCATGAGGGCTCTCATTGGGACGAAAGAATCATACATCTTATCCCTCAGTCAATTACCTCTGATATAGATGAAGCTCTCACTGCATGAGTAGAGGATGATAAAATTAAGCTGACCCTATTCTTATGAATCATTTGAAGGCTCATAGGGAAGAAGGTATGTCTGCTCTCTTTTATCAACATTTCTGGCCTGTTATTGAAAGGACTTGTGTGAGGTGGTTAAGAGCTTTTTCATGTCTTGTCAATTTATGAGATCTTAGAATCATACTCTCCTGACCCTTACCCCCAAATGTTCCAATCCAGTCTCTTTGAATCAATATAGACCCATTCGTTTATGTGTTGTGGTTTACAAGCTTATGTCCAACATTTTAGCTTCCACGCTTAAGTCTGGTCTTCATAATTATATTAGTTCTACTCAAGGGGCTTTTATCCCTAGATATAATTAATTGAAAATGTGATCATAGCACATAAAGGTTTTCATTACCTAAATAGGCAAAAATCAGGAAAGCATTGTTTTATGGCGTTAACATTAGAATGGAAATGCTTGGGTGCTTTAATGTTTAAAATGGGTTTTGCTGCTATTTGTTAAGTGGATCATGTTTTGTGTGACCACTGCTTCCTTCTCTTTCCTTCTGAATGGTTAGGATGTGGGATTTGTTCATCCAACAAGAGGACTGAGGCAAGAAGATCCCATTCCTCTTGTCTCTTTCTTATTGTCATTGAAGCTCTCTCCGCCTTAATCAATTCAACAACTAGAGGGGATGTGTTTAAGGTTTAATATTGGCACAGGAAGGGCCGTTATTAACTCATTTACTCTTTGTTGATAACTCACTAGTTTTTTGTAAAGTTGATTCGGGTCAGGCCCTACTATTGATGGATATGTTGAAAACTTATGAGGAATTTTCTGGTCAGAAGGTGAAGATGTCTAAATTTATTATTTTTTTTTTCAGCAAGAATACTGATAACTCTATCAAAGCCAGAATTTGTGAAATCTTTGTTGGTTTGACTGCTCATAACTCTACCAGATACCTTGGGCTACCCCTTGGTATTGGGAAATCCAAGTGGAGGCTTTTGATTTTTTTAATTAAGTATGTCAGGAATATATTGGTCCGCTAAAAAAATAAGTTTCTATCCACTGGGGTAAAAAGGTTTTAATCAAAGTTGGCATCAATCCTCTTCCTGTGTCTTTTTTTTTTTTTTTATATATAAACATCCCAGTGTGGGATGGGGGTTTGAGGCTACACCCCCGACCTGTGAATATAATGGCCCAGAGAGGGCTAAAAAGTCAATGGTCTACATCAATGTCAAAGATACATAGAAAAACATCAAAACAAAAAAACAAAAAGTACAAGGATCACAAAATATCCGATGTGGATCTAAAATCAAGTCCTCATAAAAGGTCGTCCTGGTCAGAATGACCTGGCATGAGAACCAAAACAACAAGTTTAGTCAGGGTCATGTGGTGGCGGTCGTCTAAATCTGAAGGATGGGTACTCTAGCTGGTCCATTCGAATGAGCGTCCGAAGGCGGAGGGGAATGTCCTCAGGATGAAGGATGCGTCTCTAGGGAATAGATGCCCCCGTGCTAGCAAGGAAATTAGCGGGCTGATTCCCCTCTCGGAATATGTGTGAGACCTGGTAATAGATCGAGCGAAGGGTGTCTCTGATGCGCATAAGGGGATGCTGGATCTGCCATGGGCCCTGGTGGCCATATGTCAAAAGTGTGATGACAGCTGCAACATCCATCTGTATCCAGATATGGAAGGAGATCGAGGTAGCAATCTCAAGACCAATCTGGAGCGCCTGAATCTCTGCATCATAACTCGAGGAGGCCTGGAATGGCCCATGGAAGGCAGAGATGAGTGCCCCACCGTTGTAAGTACTTTTAGGAGTAGAATCGAAAGATTCAAACACCGGGTCGTCTCTCAAGAAAGGTTAGCCGGATAATTTTGCACGTATATTCGATCACACAAAAAGGTAAAACAAAATCCTAAACATTCTATTCAAGATTGATGGTTTGTTTATCGACTACTAATTGTAAAACAAGTAATTGTAAAAACAAGGCAAAACTAGGAATCTCAAGTTCGCAACTCAATACTCAAACTCAATTTATGATAAAGGGGCTAGGGTATCGGGGTCAATCAATTCCGGTTCTCAATACACTTAATGAGCAATCAAGAGCTCGGTTAAATGTCTCGCTAAACTACTCATCTAGAGATCTATCCTCAATAACTCTTCGTAACAAGAAGATAGACATAAACGAGCAATTCTTGAAACAATCAACACATAAGTAATACTATTACGAACAAGCTTATTCCTAGCGATCCTAGATCGAACGATTTTTCCCTTTTCAGTTCTAAAATCAATTAATTAGATTAAGATGATGATCAAGCATCAAAACCCTAGGCTAAGCACAACTCGAGAGGATTGAGCAATTATCATGCATATAAACGAAATCGAATCGGAACGATATTCCCCTAACCCTAGCTAATGGATTTAGCTACTCATAATGCATTCAAGATCAAAATTCATAACAATCCAAGCCATCTCAATTATTAAGAAAACAAAACGAAAGCTTACGATTAATGAGTTCAATGTCGAAAACAAGAACAAGTCGAATCCAAAGTCGAATCTCAGAGTTTTCCTCTCCAAGATTGAGTTCCAAGATCAGAACCAAAAGGAAGTATGAGTTTTTGGGTGAAAAATACTAAGAACTTCGAAAACCTAGATCAAACATAATTTTCCCGTCCATCTAAAAAATCTGCTATTAAAAATCTGGAAAACGCGCGTTCTGCGGCCATGGTCAAGCTCGCGGGCCGCGGTGAAGGAATTGTCCGCTGGCGCGACTCGTCCCGCGGCCGCGACTTTTCTTCTCTGTCCGCCGGGTCTGAAACTTCGCGCTCTTTGCGGCTACGACCTCCTCCTCCGCGGCCGCGGTGAAGAAAACTGGCGCTGGACATGATTTGTTCACCGCGGCCGCGGGAAAAACGTCGCGGGCCGCGGTGAAGGATTTCTGTGACATGGCTATGATTTCTGGGCTCGTATCCACGCATCTGGGCTCGGAATTGGATTCCGTCTTTTCCTACTCGACCCAACTCATCCGTCTAGATAATTATCCTCGCATGGCCACTTCCCAACCGAACCACCTATCCTGCACATCACCACCTACAAGAAAAATGCAGAAAACTGGGAAAAACAAACAAGAAAAACCAAAAACGAGCAAAATAAAGAAAACACACGACACGACACAAATTGGACCAAGAACCAAAGAAAATAACCTAGAATGGGAAAAAATAAATGCAAAATAAACAAGGAAAACACGACAAAAATAGAACGAACAACTCCCCCACACTAAAACCATTGTTCGTCCCGAACAATAAAAAGAAAAGAAAAAGCAACACAACAAGCAAAAGAGAGTGGACACCGGTTTCAAACGAGAAAAGTCTCAAATTGATCAACTAAGTTGAAAAGAATTCCAATGATCTCGAGAACACACCTTGACAATGAATTCAATCACTTGATAACACAAACTCTCTAGTACGGAGATATGATATAAATGCCTCACTCAATTTCTTCCAAAAATAAAAGACAGGAGCACTCAAATTGGTCCTCAGTCAAATCGATCATATGCTTGCCTATCGTCTAATCCCTACTTTAAATCAATCAAATCAATGAGACAGTGAATCAAAAGGACTTTTAGGGTCGTAATGTAAGCTTAATTGGTCGGCTATGATAAATATAGGTCAAATGGCTCAAATATTGAATATATCATAAATCAGCACTTCAACCATAATCAACAACTCCTCCGGTCTCAACCGGTTCTCCAACCTTCACCAAAGCCAACACGCTTCCACATTTTTTATTTTTGTAACCTTATGGACATCTTATCTAGGTTTAGCCATCGGGTTTTCTGCCCGAGTCTCCTAGACCGGTTTCCCGTACTCATTGCTCGTGACCGGTAATTGAACGGTTAGAGCACTTAGAGTATAATCTGTTACGTTTTTTTTATATATATATATACAATTTCGACAATCATCACCATCCACTTTCCAAACATTATCAACACGAGGTCAACAACGAAAATAAGAAGTAAGGCTCAAAGGGGTGACTAGCGAAAATTATTCTCGAAAGAAGAAAAAAGGTTACACAAATAGCAAAGAATGTCTTAATTATGTTCACCTATCACAAATCCAATCAACTTATTTCACAATAGACTCAAGGCAAGTTCTGATTTATTCAACATTCAGACCAATATCTCACAAGAAATGAATATGACTCAAATCTCACCGGGTATATATGTATGAGTGTTAATCAAAGCAATCGAGCCACAAATCAAAATATACCACTCAAGATCATCATCACAACTTCCCAACGTCATTAAACAACCATAAACCAATCTCGAAATTCACCAATGTCCATCTCAAAAGAACAAATAAACCTAAACTAGACTGGTCCACGCAACAGAAAAGAAATAAAAACAACCCTAAAAAAAAAAACTAGACATGGTTTACCATATAGCCACGCAAGCACGTAAACTCCCCCACACTTAAAATCAGACAATGTCCCCATTGTCGATTCGCAGTGAAAGAGAGTAGACCATATAATTAACCGACACGAAAAACACAAACTATACAAAAATGAAAGAGAAAAGGGAAAAGAAAACATACTAAGGCGTCCGGTGGTGGCGGTGGAGGGTAAGGCTGACTGGGTCCCGAGCCCCAGTGGGTGTCCCACTGGATGAACCTCTGATCCCAGCTGTCCAATCTAGCATCCTGCTGGTCCTGCCGCTCTCGAATAGACCGGAGACTATCACTGAAGCCATCGAAGCACGTGTCCATCTGAGTCCAGTGGGTCTGCTGCTGGGTCTCCCAATGATCCCACTGAGTCTTTTGTTGGGTCTCCCAGCTGGCCCACTGTTCCGTTTGTTGGGTCTCCCAGCTTGCCCACTGGGTGGTCTGACGGCTCTCAAAACTGTCCAATCGGGTGTCCTGGGCATCAAAGAGGTCGTGGATTGAGCGGATGTCAGCCGTATACTGCGTCTGAAAGGCGGTCCACCATCACGGTGGCTGTTGTGGAGGAACTTCCGGTTGTGGGTTCAGGGCCGGTGTCCAGACTGGTGGAGGTGGGGCGAAAAAGCCATCATCGACGTTCATCTGATCGTGAGCGTCTCCCTCCGTCGGTTGCCGAGACGGCCCTGCCTGGTCGGGGTTTGGCGCGCTCTGCTGGAGCTGCTGTAGCTTCTTGAAGTATGTCGAGTAAGCTTTGCGCTGCGTATACCACTGAATGGTAGTCTGATTTTTTTTTAGGTCGGACGACTTGAGCTCATGCTCATTGATACAACGCATCTCGGACTGTCCTTAGACCAGTCAAGCTTTGGATCCTGTTGATCAACGCCAAAATGCTTGGACAGCGCGGTAACAAAATGTCCAAGTACCGTTGTTCCACACTGACAGAGTGCGATATCCTCCAAAGAGTTCTGGAGAAAGGTCATAGAGCACACCAACACTCTTGCTCGCATCGCCCAAAGAAGGAAAAGCTCGACCTCGCTCACTTTGTTTGCCTCCTTTTTCCTGAAAATATTGTAGCAAATGAACTTGTGCACGACCGCGGTGGCTAAGTCCTCAATGAGTCCGTTAGGCATGCCGGCGGAATCCCAAGTAGTGTGCGGGGAAAGTTCGACCCAACACTTCTTAGCGTCGAACTCTATGGACTTGTGTCTCGTCCCGGACATGTTGAACCCGCAAAACCTCTTCATCACCGTGTTATCCACCGTGTACTCCTTCCCCCAAAACCGACAAGTGAAGTACTCATTCCCATCGGCGAGCCCAAACGAGCTAAAAAACTCTAGCATTAGACCTCGATACGACGGCTCTTCGATTTTGGCATGTTCGGTTAAATTGAGCACTTTGAGGTACTTCATCACATCCTCGAGAATGCCTAAGTCGTTCAAGAGGTTCCAATCCACCGCCTTCGGCCGCACCACCTCTTTTTGCGAAAGGCGGGAGTAGGTATCGCCTTCCTTCCGGGAATAAATCGGGAAAAGAGCACCATATTGGTCCGAAAGGTCATCATCCGAAGGAGCATTCCGTGAGGATGATTCGTCCATTTTACGCTTCTTAGCCGGCTCGGCTTGAGTGGCTTTCTTTTTCGTGGGACGAATTGGAGTCTTGCCCATGTCGAAAGTCGTTCGGGCAATTCGTCGAACACCTTGTGTGCACTAGTTGGAAGTTGAAGCTTTGGTGAAGAAGACAATGGTGGAGCCCAACTAGCACCCTTCTTCAATTGATATGTCTCAACAACCAACACTAACAAATCAAGTTCTTCAGAATAACAGCAAGAATCGTGATTACCCAATAATGGAGGCCCGAATATGGTGAACCCGTGATAGAAAGCTCGGAGTTGAGGGGTGACAAGGATTCGGTCGGGTCATTGCTATTGGCAGAGACGAGTCACTGTGAGGACGACTCGCCGGTCGGAGACAAAACCGGCGACTGGCAGGGCGGAGGAAACTCCGGCAACGGAACCAAGTTTCGGATGGCTTAGGGTTGAGAAAATTTTGGCTCCAATTTCGCAGTGATATGATGGAAATCAGTAGTGGATGACAAAAACGCCTGATATTGTGATGAATTTCTCGAGAAAAATCGATGGACCGAATCTGAATTATGAGGAAGAAAATCGCAGGCTCGTGGAGGGTTTTTTAGAAGATGAAGAATGCCCAAAATCTGACTAAGGCTGGCTTTTAACCGAGCGTCCCGCGGCCGCGACATTTTCAGTGTCGCGACATAATTTGTTCGCCGCGGCCGCGACTTAGCTCCGCGGCCGCGGAATTTCGACTCTGTCCGGCTATGCTCATGTGCGGTATTTTACACACTGCGGTCGTGGCGAAGGAACGCTCCGCGGCCGCGACCTTCCTCCACGGTCGCAACAAATACCCGAGGCCGCGGAATTTCAACGCTGTTCGCATGATATTTGGGATCGAAAAATAGTCACCGCGGCCGCGGCTAAGGGAAGCCCGCGGCCGCGACCAGCAAATTTTTTTATATATATATATATAAATATAAGAATATCAAACGAATATACAGCAGTACGAGGATACTCGGTTTAATGCCGTGAGCATAATTCCTTGATCACGTGTAGACCGGGTCGCCGAGACTGACGGTCTCGACATGCCGCTTTCTGAACTCGCCATCAAAATATGGTTTCACTCTCTGCTCGTTGACCAAGAATAAGTCGTTGTTTGCCGGGTTACGCAACCGGACAGCTCCAAATGACAACATTTCATCAACAATATACGGCCCACTCCAACGTAACTTGAGCTTTCCGGGAAAAAGACGAAGGTGAGAATTGAAGAGAAGTACCTTCATTCCGGGCTCGAGGTTCTTTCGAACAAGAGTGGCATCATGAAGCTTTTTTGTCTTCTCCTTGTAGATTTTGGAATTCTTGTAGGCTTCGTTTCTCCACTCTTCTAATTCCGAGAGTTGGAACATCCTCTCTCGCCCTGCAGCATCAAGATCGAAATTCATCTTTTTGATTGCCCAGAATGCCTTGTGCTCGATCTCAACCGGCAAATGGCATGATTTCCCATAGACGAGCCAGAACGGGCTCATCCCCAATACTCCCTTGTATGTTGTCCTTTGGGCCCAGAGTGCATCATCGAGCCGGCTCGACCAGTCCTTCCTAGACGAATTCACCGTCTTCTCAGGAATAATCTTAATCTGCTTGTTGCTCGTTTCTGCTTGCCCCGAAGTCTGTGGATGGTATGGGGTGGCCACTTTATGCGAAATTCCGTATTTCTTCATCAACTTCTCAAAAATCCAGTTACAGAAATGTTTGCCCCCATCGCTCACAATGGCACGTGGAAATCCAAACCTGCTCAAGATATTTTCTCGCAAAAACTTTATAACCACATTAGCATCACATGTCCGTGTGGGGATAGCGTCGACCCACTTGGACACGTAATCTACACCAAAGAGGATATACTCGAAGCCAAAAGACTTGGGAAACAGTCCCATGAAATCAATGCCCCAAACATAAAAAATCTCAACTTGCAAGTTGTTCACAAGGGGCATTTCATTTCTAGAACCAATGTTCCCAATTCTTTGACATCGGTCACATGATTTACAAAAATTATAAGCATCCTTAAAAAGAGTTGGCCAGAATAAACCTGATTGGAGAACTTTAAAGGCGGTCTTTCGTCCTCCAGAATGTCCTCCACAGTTAAGCTCGTGGCAAAAGGTAAGAACATCCAATTGCTCTTCTTCAGGCACACACCTCCGAAGAATCTCATCCTTTCCCACCTTGAAAAGGAGTGGGTCATCCCAAAAGTAACTCCTACACATCAACACAAAACGTTTTCTCTCTTGGGAAAAGAGGTTAGCCAACAAGACACCATCTGGCAAATAATTGACAATATCAGCATACCAAGTGACACTAGTCACTTCACTTGCATGCTCATATGGAGAGTCATCATTTATACCAACATGCTCATGCAATGCAAGTGAAGGTTCAGAAGGAACAATACGAGACAAATGATCAGCAACAACATTTTCACACCCTTTTTCTATCTCTAATCTCTACATCAAACTCTTGCAAAAGAAGAATCCACCGAATAAGCCTAGGTTTCGATTGAGTTTTACTCAAAAGATACCTAAGGGCTGCATGGTCTGAATGCACAATTACTTTAGATCCCAAGATATAAGACCTAAATTTTTCAAGAGAAAACACAACAGCTAAAAGTTCTTTCTCAGTGGTAGTATAATTCAATTGGGCACCATTGAGAGTCAAACTAGCATAATAAATTACACGAAGCAATTTATCAACTCGTTGGCCCAAAACGGCCCCCACAGCAAGGTTCAATGCATCACACATAATTTCAAAAGGTAAAGACTGTTTGTCCCACTTTTGTGTCATTTTAGGTCATTATTTTACCATTCTTTTTCCCCCATATTGAGTTGTTTAGTTAGTTTTAGGATCTTTTTGTCGTTTATTTTGTGTTTTGCGTTCATTTGAGTGTTTCAGTATTTTCCGTTTGTTTTCTGGTCTTTTTCTGTTCTCTTTTCGTTTTTGGTGCGTAGTTTGGAGACCCCGGAGGAACAGGTTTTCGAGAATCTATTGGGGAGGCTGACACCATTAGAAAGCGGGGCTCGTTAGCGACGCGTAGGAAAAAACAGAACTCAATTCCGAGTCCGAACGAGCCCGTACGAGCAAAAACAAAGTCGACGCGCAAAGCTGCCCAGGCCATAGCGCCGCTATGGCCATAGCGCCGCGATGGCCAACCCAGATAGCGGCGCTACACTGCAAAGCGATGGGCAGAAGCTAGAGCATTTCCAGCCATAGCGGCGCTATGGCCATAGCGCCGCTATGCCCTGTTTTGTAACTGACGCGATTTTCTGCGGATTTTGAAAGGGGAAGCTTAATAAATCGAACCCAAGACCCCCAAACTCAGTTTTTCATCATCTTTTTCACCGTAGACGAGAGGAGAGGAGGGTGCTCTATGGGGGAGGAACCCTAGCTCAAAAAATCGACTCCTCCCTCCATTGTTCTTCCTCCTTC
>CACSLK010012233.1:1935133-1952457 GCA_902706635.1 Striga hermonthica
CCCAGGCCTCGTGAAGAGGCTCACTCGGTAGTTGGGCAAACGAGACGATCTGTGACCGGAGCTCCTGAGTCTTCTGATGGGAGTAATACCTCCCAATGAACTTGGTGTATACTTCGGTCCAGGTAGTTAGAGAAGCCGGTGCAAGTGTCATGAACCAGGCCTTGGCCCGGTCTTTCAATGTCTCGAGGAAGTACCTCATCTTCAATTGATCCTCGTTCAGCCCGTTGAGAAGAAAAGTATTGAGGACATTGTAGAACTCCCGGATAAAGTTAAGTGGGTCTTCACTCAGGAGCCCATGGAATGCCGGCAGCTGGTTGTAGTGACTCATCTTCAACTCACAATTCCGTGCAGGATCTGGCAAACGGATGCACGAAGTGACTGGCCCGATAACCGGCTGGGCTAAGGTTCAGAGGGTGTTACGAGGCGGTTGTTGCTGTTGTTCATCCATGTTGAAGTTGCTGCCTTCTGACGATTTCGGGGAGTGCTCGTCTCCTTCGTTAGATTCGAGAGTAAGCTCTTCCAGCAGCTCCCTCAGGCTCTCGTTGACTGATTTGTTGATCGGAGATAGCAATTTGCGTCCACTCCTGGTACGCATACACTAAGACCAACAAGGGTTACGAGCACCAATGATAAAAACAAAATAAAACAAGAACTAACACCTAACAAATAAAAAGAAAACAAGAGAAACACTGAAAACAAAATGAATAGGCGCACAAAATAAACCTAAACTTTCCCCAGCAACGACGCCAATTTGTTGTAAGTATTTTTACCGGAGTAGAATCAAAAGATTCAAACACCGGTGATATAGCCACACTGGCTCATAACGGTCCGTATCATCACGGTTCGAAACTATCAAGTCGACTTTAACAAAGTCGACTCCGCCAGTAAGGCTCCACGATACTCACGGTCAAGGATCCCGGCTCTCGTCTGAGTCAACGTACACCTTTCGACTAACATAAGTCGATTTCTGCCAAGACGACAGTCAGACGTGTCAGGATCCACTAACGGTTGAATGCGATCCAGTCGACTCGACTCGATATCTCAGGTCGACTGAAGGAGTCTTGCAGTTCGTAGTTCTCGATAGCTTTGATACACCTCAGCGTATTGAGGGAGAGTTAAGGATAAGAAGGAAGCTAATGAAGGATCTAGATACTGACTAGGAAGTAGGCAGAATACGAACCGACCAGGGTATTCTGGACATTTCCAGTAAGTCGGCCGGGGCACTTTGGGGACTTCAGGTAAATTTTGCACTTCTATATAAAGGACTGAGGTAATCCCAAAACCCTAACTCCCATTTTCATTCCACATTCTCCCTCACTGCTGCTGCTCTCTCTGAGCAGTTATCTTCATCTCTTTCACATACTGACTTGAGCGTCGAAGGCTCTACGCCGGAAACCCCTCCGGCGTTGAGTTCTTGCAGGTGTTCTTGAGGCTCAACAACGGTTCGAAGGCCATCCAATCAGATTTGAGCTCATTCATACTGGTTCATCCCAGATCCGAACATTTCCTCATCGGGCCGTTCCAGATCTGAGGAGAGACCCATCAACCGGGTTGTCTCTCAAGGAAGGTTAGCCGGATAATTTTGCACGTATATTCGATCACACAAAAAGATAAAACAAAATCCTAAACATTCTATTCAAGATTGATGGTTTGTTTATCGACTACTAATTGTAAAGCAAGTAATTGTAAAAGCAAGGCAAAACTAGGAATCTCAAGTTCGCAACTCAATACTCAAACTCAATTTATGATAAAGGGGCTAGGTTATCGGGGTCAATCAATTCTGGTTCTCAATACACTTAACGAGCAATCAAGAGCTCGGTTAAATGTCTCGCTAAACTACTCATCTAGAGGTCTATCCTCAATAACTCTTCGTAAGAAGAAGATGGACATAAACAAACAATTCTTGAAACAATCAACACATAAGAAATACTATTACGAACAAGCTTATTCCTAACGAGCCTAGATCGAACGATTTCTCCCTTTTCAGTTCTAAAATCGATTAATTAGATTAAGATGGTGATCAAGTATCAAAACCCTAAGCTAAGCACAACTCGAGAGGATTAAGCAATTATCATGCATATAAACGAAATCGAACCAGAACGATATTCCCCTAACCCTAGCTAACGGATTTAGCTACTCATCATGCATTCAACATCAAAATTCATAACAATCCAATCCATCTCAATTATTAAGAAAACAAAACGAAAGCTTATTACTAACCAACTCCACAGACAGCTCCAAAGCACGGAAATAACCACCCACCACTGCATAAGGCCTAGCAAGACGGAACCCGCACCTCAGGACCAACCGAAGAGCTGGCCCACACTCCAATCACGAAAGGCAGCAATTACGCCTCAACCCAGCCCGAAACGCCTTGAACACGACCAGACAACCGAGCACTAGCCGGAAACAGTAAACCTACTCCAGCAGAGACTACAACCACCCACAGTGTACCCCCAAAACCAACTCGCCAAGAAGCCCACCGGTCACTGACGCAATAGAGAAACCGAGACAAAGCAGCAAAACAAGACCATACCTTCAATTGACCCGGCCTAGAGCCAAAATAAGAGGAAGCCCACGACGCTCGCCGCTTCGCCGGTGAAAAGGCACCGTCCCGACCGACGACGAGAAGGGCGAAAGGGGGGAAAAGCGTCCCAGCGGCCCGGTCAAAACTGAGAACAACCAACCTTTCCTCGTCCATGGACCAGCACCAAATCCCGACCTCCGCCGTCCAATCCCGAACTCCAGCGACCAACAAGGAAAGAGAACTAATAACCCGTTGATCGAAGCTCGAAGCCGGAAAAGAAGCAGCAAAATTGGGAGAACGCAACACCTCCATGGACAACTGACGGAGGCCGTCCACCTCTAGACCCAGACTACCGGCGATGGAGAATTACCGGCTGCTAGGGTTTTGGTTCGGGCGAGAAGAAAGGGCAATAAGATCTAGATCTACTATTTTTTTTTTTTTTCACATAGCAAATCAACTCCAAAAATTTTGAAATTTAGATCACAACATCTACATAGTATTCGAAGATAATTTATATCATGATTTTTAGACATGCATAGCTCAAGATACGGATTTTAGCGTATTAAAGACAATAAATCTAGATCTCTCATTCTAGCTCCATGTTTCTTGATTTTATATTTTTAAAATACTTTATAATTCATATCTAAGCCATAGGCGGGGGATTGGGGTTTCTACCTTCTTCAGGACTCAAAAAAAAGAAAAGAAAAAGAAAAGAAAGTGGCTAGGGGCTTGTGGTGCTTGCTCGCGTGTGGCTTGGTGCTCGGGCAGATCTCGGCCTTGGCTTGGACATGAGGGAGCTGAGGGCTGGTCCTAGGCGTGTGGGTGGCTCGGGCTTGCTCACGGACTGCAAGGCTCGGTCGCTAGGATTATAAGGGACCAAGTGTTATGTATAGTGGCTTAGAGAATTTTATGATTTAGGATATTTTGGACTTAGAATTTTAGGACTTAGGAATATATTAGAGAGCTTTGGAATTGCTAGGAAAATGAAGTGGAAAAATGAAGAGGAATGGAGTGTTACGTGACATGATTGGTGGGATTGTCCCCTAAAGCACACACTGGTAGGTGGACATTAAATGCATGGTCTTAAATTTGAATTTGAAGACTAATGGTCAAAACCCTAAAGTACTACACTTGGGCTATTGATTAAAATTATATTGAGCTTCTTGCACTAAAATTTGGGCCTTGAAAATATGCCGGTCTTTAAATTGGGCTCGGTTGCACTCGAAAATGGGCCCGAAAATTATTGCTGACTTCTTGGGCTTGGAAAATGTTGGGCTCGAAAATAAAGGCTCGGCATTGGGCCGGCCATTGAGTTGGGCTCGGCCACATGGGCCTCAGAACTAAAATTGGGCTCGGAAACTAATTTAAATTCCCAATTTTCTAACGCTCGGTTTCGGATTCAAATAATACGGATACTTAGGCTAGATTAATTCGACTTCGGAATTAAAAATCGAAAAAATCATCCACGACTTAGACTTAGAATTTATTAATTAATTTAATGCTCGAAAATAATTAGAACTTGAAATAAATCAAACATGTTATTTATGGAACTAAAAGTCCAATTTATAAGTACTAAATATGTTTGAGGCATTACAATTAGTGCCCATGGAAAACCTAAATATAAGAAGGTTCCGTATATTTTTTACAATACAAGATAAAAACATCCAAATTTTGCTAAATACAAAAGTATAATTTATATTTCAATTACCCTGTAAATTNNNTTTTTTTTTTTTTTTGGTACAGGGACTTTCCGGTTTCCAGATCCACAGGGGAACCGACCTGTAAACTTTTTTGTTTAAATAACTTATAAAAGCCCTTTGAAATTGAATGCCGAATTAAATA
This sequence comes from Striga hermonthica, assembly GCA_902706635.1. Taxonomy (NCBI): domain Eukaryota; kingdom Viridiplantae; phylum Streptophyta; class Magnoliopsida; order Lamiales; family Orobanchaceae; genus Striga; species Striga hermonthica. The sequence continues at coordinate 1,939,503 of CACSLK010012233.1, forward strand.
TATAACGACTTAAATTACTCGTGTAAAAAATGAAGCTATTCTTAATACAGAGGCTCCAACTTGTTAGAATGATAGAGCTGGAGAGTTGGTTGCTTTTCCTATCATTTCCATTGCTACAAAAGGCCTTTCCGCCGGTACCTGCCCAATTAAACCACATAATTACGTTAAATAATTAGTCAAACTCAACATTTTTTATTATTATTATTATTATTATTATTATTATTATTATTATTATTATTATTATTATTTCGTTTTACTCAAGCTCACTTTTCATTTACGTTTTGTTGTATAATTTTGTATCATTTTTGAGACATTACTCATAAAAAAACAGTACGTTATTTTGCAATCTGTATCATTTTTACGATATTAATACCAAAATATAATAAACTATTTTTGCAATAATGTTCGAATAGTGATCCAAATTTCAACATAACGTCCTACTACTGATAAGGAGAAAGTTTGTGTACCAAAAAAAAAAATAAAATAAATTAGACAAGTAAACGTACCAAAATTGAATTTTTGCCTTATGTTGATGGATTAAAAAAGAAAAAAAGATGATAAATTAGAGGGTTGGACTTACAAAGTGACCGGCTCCTAGAATCCAATAAAATGTCAAACTTTTGTAGGATTTATTGAATCCAAATAGAATTCCCTGGTCATTTAACGTGTAAAATATTGGTACCCTTTCCGTGCTCAAGAAATTCTGAAGCCCCTCCCACCTGATCGATTATATACACATATACAAATATTTATATACATCAGTGGATATTACTAATAATAATAATGGTAAATGCTACAGTCTCGTCATAGAATCATTCCGTCTGGGTTTGTAACCGTTAGATCATCAGGTAATCGTTGAGAATAATTGATCTAACGGTTACAAATTCCGACGGAATGTACCGTAACGGGATCGTAGCACATCCCAATAATAATAATAAGGATTAAGGATGAGTTAATTATTAATTTATGCTAATCACTTGTTAAAAATGGATTTATACATATATTGAAAAAAAAATGGAGTAAAAATTTCCAAGTAGTTAAAATCAATTAACGATCTTACTTGAGCTTTTTCACCCATGTTTCGGTTCCTTTGGGTGAGCAAATGACATCCAACTACAAAACCAAAATAACCCCCAAACAGTTCAGATTACAGCTTTTAATTAATTGTTCACTCATTTAAATTAATTCCAATTAGGTTATAATTTTGGGACATACTACTGTTTCGCTACGAAACCATTTCGTCGGGATTTGTAACCGTTAGATTAATATCGATGGCGGTTACAAACCCCGACGGAATGATTTCGTAACGGAATAGCATTTCCCTATAATTTTACCTGGCCAGTGTATATAGTCACGGGGACTCCTTTTTCCAACAGTAAATCAACCTGCAAATTAAATTGCTCGAAACAATTAACAAGCCGTTAATTAATTTGTTCACTCATTTAAATTAAATTGAATTAAACTACCTCGTTAATTCTTGGCTTCATAAATTCTCCAGCCAGTGCGTTGAAAACCAGATCCGAGCTGAATTCCCATCTGTGACCACATAAATACAATAAAATTAATTATAAGGGCCCTCCATTATGTTTATTTACCGACATTATTTAATCTTGTGCACATGTACAAATATTTTAAAAAAAAAAAATTGTGTTAGATGGGTGTTCATGTAATTATTTTAAATTATAAGTTAAATAATGAACATATCACATTTTATATATTTTATCATTTGGTTGTAAATAAAAACTATTTAACTTGTATATTAATCTCTACACTCATGCAGTTTTGTCTGATTACGGCCAATTAATTGAATAAAACAATATTAAAATTATTATTATTATTATTATTATTATTATTATTATTATTATTATTATTATTATTATTATTATAGCAACTGTTTAAGAAATTTTAAATGATTTGATTATGAAAAAAATAATAATTAACTAGTTTCAATAAAAAACTTGCTTAATAAGTTGAAATTTTTTTTTAAATAAATAGTTCGAAAAAAATCTTTAGAAAAGAATGACATTTAATGCGACTTTATGGTTACTTAATATTTACACTTTTATAATAAAATAAATAAAAAGATACAATTGTTTGATTAATGCAAAAATAACGGATAATTGAGAGAGAACACAAAGAGTTTTATTATTTTTTTTGCTAACAATTACATATATATATATAAATTAATACAATTATAATTATATAAGACTACATATTTAAACAATATTAATTAGAGAGAGAGAGAGAGAGAGAGAGAGAGAGAGAGAGAGAGAGAGAAACTAACAAATAGTACTCACTTAACATAGGGTGGTATGATCTTGAGTTTCTCTCTTATCACACCATTCATCAATATGGTAAGGTTAGAAGAAGAAACATTCGAAGAAGAAGAAGAAGTCGAAAATGTGGTGTATCGATTGGTCATCGAGTTTGTATTTACTAACGGGTCGTTCAATTCATCCAACATGAAATTGTAGATGTCCTGAAAAAATTAAACAATTAATTATTTTTTTTAAAATAATTATATTATATTTAGGCAAAATAAAATTAATATTAACAAGGGGCAAGAACGGAATTTTACCACACCCCAGGAGTTGTTTACGAGGACATCTACAAGATGATTAAATGTTGTGGTCGCATTTAAAAAGTCGCCAGCCTCAACTTGCTGCGTTATTTGCTTGGCAACACTGTATTTATTTATTTATTTGCAGTCAAAGTTATTATAATTATTATTAATACGACTGAATTTTGCATTAATTAATTATTACTACAATTTTGTTATATTAAATAATATTATATTATGTAAATAGAAAAAAAAAAAAGGTTCGGACCTGTTGGTCCTGCGGAGGCCATTTTCGTCCAGTCGAGACACATATTTCAGGACAGGGCCCCACGAAGACTGCATAAATAAACATAGAAGTGCGTGTGAGTGAGACTATATGAAGAAAAAGCCATGCACGTGCTTGCTTTTATTATTATTATTATTATTATTATTATTATTATTATTACTGTTATTTTTTTGTGGAGTTGACTTTTATTTAGTCAACAATTGATAAAATAAAGGATTAGATTAGTTATTACCGTAAAATCCGCTGGTGATATCCATGAGGAACCCAATATAAGTCCTACATTATTTCAAAATAAAATGAAATGAATAATAATGAACGTAGAATAAATGTAGAACTTTATATTTTTTTTTTTGTATATAATTTATACATAAATCACATAAAAAGTATGACATTTTATAATATAGGTCGACTTCGATATACAATTATAAATATAAAAGTAATTTTATAATATAGGTATCCATAATTTTTGTTTTTAAAAAGTGTGTATGTTTGGTAAAACTAGCTGATAAGCCAGTTGATAGCTGATAACTAGCTTATAATTTATCAGTATTTCCCGAGGTTATATAACTCATACTACCTCCTATTCTTTTTAAATGTCATTTTGGCATTATCAACTATTAACAAAATAAATGTCGTTTTGGATATTTGGTACATATTTTTTCATTATTACCCCCATCTACCTAATAAATACACTACGTCTTTTCATATTCATTCTTCATCTTTTTTCAAAGTATTCATCTCTATCCTCAGTAATGAGGGTTATTATTGGCAAAAAAAATATTCTTAATAACTGTGCAGCTTTTCAAAACGACAAATATTATGAATAGGAGGGAGTATAACTTGTAACTTATAACAGAAAAATTAGTTGAAATAAAAATTTCAACCAACTTATTTGAAAAACTACTCAAAGAAACTTATGAAACATGCTCGAGGTTTTTTAAATCAGCTAGTCCTGCCAAACGAAACTTATTTAAATACAAAGAACCTCTACGTTAATTTATTTGTCTATCAAACATAGCCTTTAGTACGCCTAGAAGTAATATAATTCAAAAATTTACGCATTTACCTCCAAAAGTTGCTTTTAAATTTCCACTCTGAATTTCATAGAGAAGATTTAAGGCAAGAATAGCAGCATGTTTTCCTCCATAAGATTCTCCCACAATATAGAGAGGACTCATCGGTAGACTCTCACAAGCATTAAAAACATGAATCAAAAGCTTTGTCAAATCTATTGCAGCCTCTTCATCACTTGTCACCAACAATCTTGAATCATTTACATAACTAAATCCTGTCCCTGCTGGACTATCCTATTATATATATATATATATTAAAAAAAAAAACTAATAAATTAAATAGGAAAATTAAAACAATAAAACATTTTTTTTGAATTTAATTTAATGTAATTTAATTTACCACAAACAAGAGATCAGCTTTGTTCAGCCATGTTGTGCTTCTAGGCTCCAAATTTACGTTCAGGGGTCCAATTTCTTCAAAATTTCCCTTTCCAACCCCTGATGCACCCTAATTGCAAAAAAAAAAAAAAATATGATACAATAATTGTTCTTTAATCCTAATTCAAAAACTAAAATAATAAAAAAAAAAAAATTGAAAATAATTAAAATACCGACAGGTCCACCCTGCAGCCAGAGGATGACGGGCCATTGCTTTGTTGAGTCTTCAGTCTTGTTTGGACTACGATAATACCACCAAAATAAATTCACCTCTGGAAAAAAAAATATAAATAAATAAAAGGACCAAATAATAATTATAATTTATAAACATAAAATAAAATAAATTGAAAATAAATGGAGATATAGAAAAATATTAAAAAAAATAAAATAAAATTGAGTCTTACGGTCCCTAACTTCAACATATCCCCAGCGTTCCGTTCCATCTTCATTTCCCATTTCATTAAACATAAATCCAAATTCAAATATTTCAAACAAAAAAAGAAGACGAACGACGAGAGAAAATCTAAGGTGAAACTTTTCCATTTTTTTTATTTTTTTAATTTTAGTGAACAAAAGCAGCTGTAATTATTTATATGAAGGGCTTGGAAATGAAATCAATGGTGTATTTATAGGAAGAAATTTTCAGAAAATAATGATAATAGTGAAAAATAGAAAGTCCTCTGTTCTTGAGTATATTTAATAGTTGACCCTGAATATAATAATAATTCATATGATCTCTTTTTTTAATTTTCGACCAAGGAAGCGTGTCAGAAATTTGTCATGCTCGATTCTAAAATTTTTTAGTCCAAGAAATTTTGCCGACGACGAATTTCTTCGTCCCGGCATCCTCAGTTTTGTACTTTTTTTCAAAGCAGGTCAAAGTTCTTTGGCAGAACCAACAGAGTTGTACACATTATACAACTCTAAGTCCATTCAGGACATACTTCCGGCAAAGGTAATCACATTGCCCCCAAGCTTCGTACGCAGCGCGTAGTTCAACGTTGGTTTTATTTTCAACAACAAGAGGGGGACCGTCCTTCAGATATTTTGTCAAACCTAAGGTGGGTTGGTAGAAGTGTATCTTCTGCTGCCACCTTTTGAAGTCAAGTCCGTTGATTTTTTCGGGTTTTCCAGCAGTCAGGACCTGAACAGCAGATACATGATGATAATGCTGAACAGAATTGTTGATCGGCTGCTGAGAGCTGGAACCTGCTCCGATGGAAGCCATCAGTTCAGTAGGAAAATATTCTTCTTGCGATTGTTGGATATTTGGGTATAAAATACACGGGAATCATACGAACTGATATGTAATTTTTAGTTCTTACAAATAATCTAAAAATAGAAAATTACAATTGAACTGAAAAAATAAATTACAACTGAAAAAGGGAAAGATTTTAGTCGAGACGAGTAAAACTCTTTCCGTAAGAAGAATACGCCCCGTGTGTCAGCTAATGGTTCAGGCGTAACTTCCCCAAAGATACAACGATAGACGTCTCTAAATCTGTAGCACATCAGATTTACGAGCTTCGGCGAATGGGAATGGAATCGAGAATTGAGCACTTAGAAATAAAATGAATATCTTAAAACAAATAAAAATATCACTTGTTTCTTCTCTTTTGATATTTTTATATCCGATATTTGAACATAAATCTACCTTTTCTTTCATTTTCCTTTCTCTTTATTTCCTCTCTTTTTCTCTTCTTTGAGTCTCCCGGTGCAATTTTTCCTTACCTCCCCAATTGATAGTAAAAATAATTTTTATTTTTTTTATTATTATTATAATTTTTTTTTATGAACAATTGGGGCGGTGTATGTGGGGCGGCACCGCCCCTTTATTTTATCTTTTTTCTGACACTTGATTATAAAATTTTCAAAGAAGTAAATATTGAAAATGTCGATTTTTAGTCCTATTTGAGTACAAATTATTGCTGCAGAGTTTTTTTTTTTCATAACGATAAAAATTCTCATTCAACAAAATATGAAGTTCAAACATAATCGAGGAGCTAATTAGCTCTTAATGATAAAAGGGAGCACTAGGGCTGAGTATAAGACTCGGAGAATTCCGAACCGTTCCAAAAATCGAACCGAAATCACTCCGAACCGAAAAATAACCTTTGACCGTTTGACTTTCTTCGAACCGAACCGAACCGAAAAAATAATTGGTACGGTTTTGGAGATTTCACAAATATCCGTACCGAGAACCGAACCGAACTGTATCGAACCGAAGAACCAAAGTTAAGAATCGAATTATAACATTAAATGTGTTACTAATATATTTTATGTAACTCTGATTGTATATAATATAGTAATAAATATTAACATTCACTTAAATTTCATTCTTAGTAATACTTAATCTACAATTGAATTTTTTCTATTATAAAATAATTATTTAAAATTATATGAAAGTTTAAAAAATATTTTTGTAAGAAAAAAATATTATATTTTATTTGAATTTTAAATTTTCAATATTAGTTACACAAATTTTAGTTATAACTAAAATTTAGAGTTACTTATAAAGTTAATTTCAAAATAAAATCTTTAATGTGACGAAGTAGTGATGAATGTTGGTTTTATTAAAGCATATAAAAATTAAATAACTAAAATTTAGAGTTACTTCTAGAATTGATTTCAAAATAAAATCTTCAATATGATGAATTATTGATGAATGTTGTTTTTTTAAAGCATATAAAAATTAAAATATAACTAGGTAGTCATTCAAAAATAATTTAAAGAAATAAAAAATCTCCAAAGATCCGAACCAAACCATACCGAACCGAACCGTCCCAATTGTCCCGAATACCAAGCCGAACCAAACCAAAAAATAAAAATCTCCAAACCGAACCGAACCGAATTTTTGGTACGGTTCCGGAGATCGAATTTTGGGATCTCCGAAGTTTGGTACGGTTCTGGAGATTTATCAATCTCCAAACCGTACCTACCCACGCTCACCCCTATGAAGCACCACCACATTCGGTAAGCTAGAATACACAAAATAAAAAGCAACAAACTAAAATAAACTAGAGGATAAGACAAATACATGCAATCATTTGAACCCTTACCTTCTAATATCTCTAAGAACACTAGCAAATAAAACAGCTAAAAAAAAGAACAAAAAAATACATCCAAAGGACTAAAGCTCCACTTATGTCTGTCATTGCTCCTTACTACACAGCATTCACTAGAGGTGAGTTACAACCAGTAAATTCAATCCATTCTGCCAATGTAGTCTGATCGCATCCAAACTTTCTGAAAAAGCCATAGGTTCCTAGTATGAAGCTGTGAGTATCATTCATTGAGTTCCCCCCAGTCTAAATGTGCCAACTTCCAGATTAGTTGTGATCTTGGACATTGGAAGAAAGGTGCTCTACTATTTCAAGGGCTTCTCCACAGCAATGACACATTTGATCCACATCCAGACCCTTCTGTTTGAGGTTAACACCTGTAGGCAGTGAGTTAGAGAAAGATTTCCAAATAAGGTGCTTGATTTTCCCTTTGATCCTCAGCTTTCAGCATCTCTCTCTTGCTGCCTTGTCTATCTTGGTTGAATTGTTGCCCTCAGCCCTATCCATCTTCAAAGTTCTTTGCATCATCAAGTGAGCATAGGTATTTGTACTGAGAAGCTTTCTTTACCCTTCCCCTCTAGCACTATGTATCTTGCTTCTCAGGTTTCAGAGTCTTGATGTTGAGGATTGCTGCAGCTTCTTCTTCAGTGAAAGCCTCATCTATTAGCTCATTGTTCCAGTATCTCCCATCAGCATTGAGCAGTTAAGACACCTTTGTAATAAGGCGTATATGAGAAGCTTTCCCTTTTGGGATTCTAGATAAGAGGTTAGGTACCTAGGGATCTTGCCATATTCTTGTAGTCTTGCCATCAGCCACCTCCATTCTGAACTGGTTTTGATAGGTGGTCCTTACCTTGATCCAATTATTCCACATCCATGAGGAGATGTTGGACTTGCAAGCTTAAAAAATGGAGCCTTTTTGAAAATATTTTTCTTTGAGGACTTTGCTCACCAACGGATTGAGATTAGTTGCTACCCTCCAAATTTGTTTGATGATCATATCCTCATTAAACAGTTGCACATCCTAAAATCCCAGTCCACCCCAGTGTTTTGGAGTTTTCATAAGTCTCCAATCCTTCCAATGAATCCCTTGTTTCTGGTCATCACCTGAGCTCGACCATAACTTGACACATAATTGAGAAATCTCCTGACAAAGGCCCTTAGGAAGACATAAACATGACATAATAAAACAGGCATAACATTCAACACTGACTTGGTAAGTACCTCTCTGCCAGCAGGTGAAAGGTATTTCTTTTTCCAGCTGATGAGTTTTGCTTTGACTGCTTCAATCACAAAATTGAAGGATTCCTTCTTTGACCTCCCAATCCCTAAAGGCATGCCAAGGTATCTTGAAGATCTATACACTTGTTGTTAAACGATTTTGTAACAACATAAAATGTACACCCCTATTCCGTGAATAGTCGATGTAGGATGAACATGAGTGTTTGATGATATTTGGAAGATGAATATCTATCCCTTTTTGTGTGATTTTTGATATGTTTTGTATATATTTCAGATCAAGAATTGAATGCAGAGAGTAAAAGAAATTTTAAGAAGATAGAAACTGTCTGTCCTATTTCTTGTCATGGAATACTTGTTATTGAATGGAAAAGAGGATCAGGATCCTTCTTGAGGCGGTGCCTTGTGATTCCTGATAAGGAAAAATTAAAAGTCCCTCATCTCTATCCCTTTAGCCCCTATTTATAGCTGGGCTAATATCGGCCCGTATATTAATGGGTTTGTACAATAAAATATGACCGCGCAGGGCCCAATAATATATATGACCACGCAGGGCCCAATAATATATATGACCACGCAGGGCCCAATAATATATATGACCACGCAGGGCCCAATTAATAAATATGACCACGCAGGGCCCAATAATTAATAGCTCTGACTGTTATTTGTCTTGTCAGCAATTGACATGTCTGAATAAGCGGCTTCTTTTGTGATATCAGGGTCAAGCTGGTGGTCTTTGAATACGGACCTCGTCTTCTGGGAACTCAATCAATATTAAATAGATAAAAGAACCTGCTATTTTATATTTATTTAATATATATATCCACGTGAAATATTTTAATAGGTGAGGCCAAAATTTAGGTAACAACAACACTACAATACCATGTAAAGTGTGGCAGATGCTTTGTTGGGTTGCAGAAGGTGTGTTCCTGCTGAAAAAAAAAAACTGAGGATTTCTCCAAGTTTACTCTTTGGCCTGTGAAGAGTTGACATTTTTGGAGGATTTGCAACAAACAAACAGATTGAGAGGTGTTAGCTTCAGAAAGGATCAGTGAGTCATCTGCAAATAGCAAATGAGTGAGCCTTGTACCATCTTTAACAAACCTCAACCCTTGGAAGAAAATTTAGAAAATTTACAAATATTCCAAATTTCACTGCAAAGAATGCCAAAATCCAGAAACCCTATTTGAACTTCACATGTTGAGAATGACAACACTAAAAATGTTGAAATTCTTTTGCAATTCAATAAAAAAGTTGGGATTTTTTAAGCAATTAGGCCTAATTTAAATAAAAACTTCTATTTTTACATTTTTAAGTATAAAACTTTTAATAAACATCCCTATATAATATATTGGTGGCACTACTAATATTAATTTAAAGTGATTAGTTCAAACATTGCTTATGAAATGGGATAGAATGATAATGCACATTCATTTTATATTCTTAATTATTTGCGATATAGGCTAAAACATGAAAAACAAATAATTTGGAATGTAAATAAATGACTATGTAGAATTCTACTCGGGCTGTAGCCTTGTTACGGGAACACATGGTTCCGCGCCTCTGTATATAATTCTAAAACATGTGAATCTGTCGCTTAAGCTAACACATTTCAAAATTATATATGACTTGATAATTGAAAACAAGACGACTGGATCGGAAAGCGTGATCATGAAAAGTACCAACCAAGTTCAATAATAATGAAATAAAGAAAAGTCTACTACCCATAACCCATGACAATAATTGACTTGTGGTATTATATAATTAGGTTTAAATATTGGACAATTGTGTCGTCGCATGCTGAATGCATCGTGAAACCCAAATGGCTTGTGTAGGTCGGTCACATCAACTTCTAAGACCACGCGTCCTAATTATGTTGTTTTGACTTAAGATCGGGTTGACTTGAGCCGATAATTAAAAACGAAGACCTCGACATTTTTATTTTTATTTTCTAATAAATTACTTCAGAAAGAAGAAATGATTTTGTGTTAGCAAAGTTCATACATATAATTACGTAGTGTAGAAGAGAAGGACAAAATAACTCACTTGAAAGTTGACTACTTGAGGCATGGGTGACAACATAAAAATTAAAAAAATAATAAACAAGTTTTATCATTTAGAAAATTTATATCACAATCCTGTGTATGATTGATTTTGACAAAAACAAAATGATGGTAGGTAGGGGGTGTACAATCCGTTAAAATTGAACCGAAATTTTCGAACATAAACCGAAAACCAAACCAAAATATTATGGTTCGGTTTGATTTTAACAGAAAATTTATCGATCGGTTCGGTTCGGTTACCTATTAACTATCATAAATAATTAATAACTAATTAATTGAGCAACAACCATGATTTCATAGATTAAAGAATTGAAACATACAAACTGAGTAATACAAAGAAATAATAATTAGGTGAAATTCAGTATTTTACCTAATAATTAGGTGAAATTTAGAAACAACACATTTGAGTAGTTACTAATTTTGAAAAATTAGGGGTTTTGCACTTTTTTTTGCTGATCAGTGTCCGCCTGAACTGAGTATTATTTAAGTACGTAGTTATAATTTTCTTTCTCTTCGATTTGCGATTTTCCCCAAAATTAAACCAAAACCTAGATCTTAAATCGCCGTCGGCCTCCACTTTGGTGGGGCGTTCCAAACCGCTACCGCATGCCTGTGTGTATTGGACTCTGACGTATGGTGGGTTTTACTGCCGCGAGGAGTCTCGTCGGGCGTCTTCGTCTCCGGGAGTGATCTTAGCGTTTGCGGTGGCTGCGGCCTTCGACGGGCGCCCGGTCGTCTGGTTTCGTTTTCTGCCTGACAGAGGACGGAGCAGAGGTTAGCCCTTTTTTCTCCCTCTGTTTCTCTTCCTTCTCTGGGGTGGGGTGGTCGGAGGATGCCGGTGGTGGAGGTTTGTTTTCCCTGTGGTTGGTTGTCCCGACATGCTGGTAGTTGGCAGAGTGTCTGGAGCTGGGACCTGGTCCGTTGCTCTGCTCCTACATGCGTTCCTGGCATCCCTGGGGTTGGACGTTGGGCTACTCTTGTGGGACAGTGGGGTTGGGTCATTTGCTCCGGTGGTTCTCGGCCACTGGCTGCCGGCTGGTGCGGGGGAGTTCAACTAGGGCTAGTCTCGGGCTTGCTGGTGTCAGGGTCAGTTACCTTGGCAAGTTGATTAGGATTGGGTATCAGATCATGTTAGGCCTTATGCAGTTTCAGGTTCAGTGCTTTGTCTCGGTTTCTGTCCGTCCGGGCGATCTCTCTGCAGTGGATGGCGCGACGGTTGTGGAGTTGCAAGTCTATCGGGAGAAGGGTTCTCGTTTTATTTTATTCCTTTTAGTTTTGTTTAGTTTGATGTTGCTAGCTTTGTGTTTCCCCAGGACCCTTTTTTGGCAGTATAGAAGTTTGAAGATTGACCTTGAGTGGGCTTGATCGATTATTGATTGCCATTCGGGGTGGTGGTCAAACAACTTCCTTAGTGTTTTGGGAGTGGGATTGTAGTGTTGTGTTGAGGAGTTTCTGCTTTGTTTTTTTTCGTAGTTATTTTGGTTTGTGTTTGGTGTCGGTGCGTATTCTCCTAAGGGGGGAGCATGCTTTCTCCCGTAGGGGAGTGTGTTTTTCTCGTAGGAGAGTGTGTATTCTCTCATTGTGGAATTTGCTCGGTTTTTATCTGTTGTTAGTGGGTGTGTTTGTTCTAGGTTAGTTCTAGGCGATCCTCTGGATCTGTCCTCCCACTAGATTCGGCTTTGGAGATATCCTTTCGGCTTTTGAGCTATTTTTTAAATGTATGTATGTGTTTTTTCGTGTATAGTATTTCTATCGTTTGAAAAAAAAGGATGTCGTGGCTTGGGATTGGACTTTGGAGAAGGAGATATTTAAATGAGTTTTTTTATTCTTTAATTTACTTTACTTTATAGTTATTAATTATTTATTAGGTTTGACAATTTTTTTCTTTTTATTTACATAATGAGGGCATCCACATTGGTAATTTTTTTTTTTCATTCATTCAATTAAAAAGTTACACTCTCTCTCATCCACATCATATTTCCACTAAATCTCTCTCCATTTAAACAAACACCCATATTCATACTCATTCATTTAAATACATATGTGGGACCCATTATCTACTCATTCATTTTTTTTTTTTATATTCTATCCACAATAAAAATAAATTTTAATACTTTTAAATTATAACAATAATTTTTAAATACATGAAAATAAAAAAAACACTACAAGACCAAAATAACATTAATTTTAAGATTACAAAAGAAAAAAAATAGTACATTAAAAAAAATAAAAATAAAAAAATAGTACAGTTACAAAAAATTAAGATTACACAAAAGAAATAGTACAATTATAAA
>CACSLK010012233.1:2010393-2027916 GCA_902706635.1 Striga hermonthica
CAGATATAATGGGCCATTCCTTGGCATGTAACCCTAAGGAAGATCTCAACTGGAATGAAGAAAGTCACTCTTGACCGAAATAAAAATTCGTTGCTCTAGACTCTAGTGAGTAGCCCAAAAGAAGGAAGAACAAAGATGAAGAAATGAGAATGACCCTGCTTCTTCCATCCACCACTTTTCCTGCTCAAATTTCATCGAGCTTCAGGAGGAGCCAAATATGACTTTTTTAATCTTAGAATTAAAATCTTTTCAGGAAAAAAACTTAGGCATTGACTACTGCAATCTCATTTTGCACTCTTGATTTGGAGCAAGTGCTGACTTAGGCATCGGAGGCCCGATGCGGGGACCCCCTCCGGCGTTGGGTTCTTACAGGTACGGAGGTCGTTCGAGTTGAAGGAGCCCAGGTGAAATCCATTTCACTAACATTGGCGCCGTCTGTGGGAACTGTTGAAAAAGTTAAAAGAATCGACCGTGGAATATGGAATTCAGACCGAAAAAGTTCAAAAAAGTTCTAGCAACTCTCTTTCACCTCCGCCGCCGGCCATCGACCAAAGTGCTCCAACTAGAAATGTTTTTACGCCACCGGGTAGATCTCATCGAGGTGATTCCCCCCTTAAAATTTCATACAACATTCCTTCGGGAAGATCTTCAATTTTGTCGGTAAAACATTCCAGATCTAATGAATTTTGGTCAACTTCATGTATTGAAATGCATTTTCCTGGCGATTCGTGAGGGCTATCAAAAATTTGGGAGCACTCATCCTCTCACCGAGGCGAGTCTACAGCAGCCCATCTTCGCCGACCATCGTCGAACGCCAATTAGAGTTCTTCGATCATAAAAGTTTTTACATCATCGCGAAACTCTTCTCGTGCTCGTTCTACTCCTAAAATTTTAAGCGAAAATTCCACTAGGAAGGCCGTCAATTTCACCGGTCAAAATTCTAGATCTAGAACTTTTTTGTCAATTCCAGTCATCTTCTTCAATTTCTCAGCGTCATGCACCAGCGGTGATTTTCTGCTGCAACGTCTGCTGACGCAAGCCACTCCTCAGGAAGGGACCCCAGCAACATCAGAGCCAGATCTTCATCTTTAAAAGTCACATCCAAATTCAGTAAATCAACCGCCAGCATTCTTCTCTCCAAACTGGCGATCACCATTCGGAAGAGATTTCCAGGTCGGAATCCACCGTAAACTTTTCTCCAAAGGTACATTGGAAACCGAGGATACCATCGAATTCTCCCCGCCATGACCCACTCTCGGACAGTTATTTTCTTCGGAGTGGGTGATTTATTTTTCTCCGACAGCATTTTTCAGCGAGCCGCAACCATTATTCACATGTCTCAGCGCGAGCCCGCGCCCTTCAACCCACGTGGAGGCCAGTGTCCACAGGACAGCATCGCGGAGGCCCAGTAGTGACAAGGCTTATCAGTGGCGAGGCCTAGAAGCGAAGCAACCTAGTTTGCACGGTCCAGCTCGTGCAGCTTGCATCACTCACAGCCACGGACCTCGTCTAGACCGTGCCCGCGCCAGGCCTGCGCCCAGCCCGAGCCAAGATGACCAGTCTCGAGTTTTCAGGACTAAGGAACTTGGCATTGGGAATAACTAATTTGAATTCTATTTTTGCATTCGTTTAATGATTGCATGTATCTGTGGAGTATCATTTGTTGCAATGGTTTGTTGAATTCATGGTTTTGTGAATTTGTCGACTGTGCCTTGAGTGGGTGTTCATGTGATTCCATATCGTGGTAAAAAGGCTTGTCTGTAGATTGAGGTATGGTATAAAAAACACGTGGACCAATTTGACTGCTTTGATTTATTCATCTCTTGTTATTGTTGCTATCGGAATTGAAAATTGAATGATGTGGATAAAGTACGACTAATGATATTTTTGAATTCGTGCTAAGAAAAATACGTGAGCATGTGGACTAGATATTTATATACATGCTTGGTTCCAAGGACAAGTGGACAATGTGGAGTAAATGGTGACGCAGGTCATCATGTGCAAACAAGAAAATGGAGGTCGAAAAATATGCTTGATGTTTTTTATTATTATCTCGTTTGATGTAATTATGCATTTGGTGATACTAATGAAAATGATCGATTACTATCTTGTCTTGTTGTGTTTGGTGTGTTTTTATTTGACCTTAGTGGCAGGTCGAAGCATTAAAGTTGTTCTAAAGAAAAAAATCCACCATGACTAAGGTCTTCGGGCTAGGTGGTCGCCTGTTTTGAACATCCCTTTCGGGGTAGGAAAGTGGTCGAAAATAAAAATCCACCATGACTAAGGCCTTCAAGAAGGGTGGTCGCTTGTTTTGAACATCCCTTTCGGGGTGGGCAAGTTGTCAAAGAAAACAAATCCAGCATGATTGAGGCATTCAGGCTGGATGGTCGATCCTAGTGTTGGATCATTGAAGACATGAAGGACGAATAGCTCAAGCAGGTTGATTGTTTTTACTTGATATTGTTTGTGGATTTATTTTTCAACCATAGTGGCTGATCGATGGAGCCTAAAAATCCACCATGACTAAAGCCTCCGGACTGGGTAGTCGATCATAGTGTTGGGTCGTTGAAGTCACGAAGTTTATTGGAGACCTCGGTGGCAAGTCGATGATTTTTCACTTTGTTTCGATTTTGTCAAATTTATTTTTTGACCTTATTAACAGGTCGATGGAGTTCATTTGGTACAATTCATGGAGATTATTAGCTGACCTCGGTGGAAGGTCGATGATTTTTATATGACTTTAGTTTTGTCGAATTTGTTTTTCGACCTCAGTGGTAGGTTGATGGAGTTCACTTGGTGCAATTCATGGATACTATTGACTGACCTCGGTGGTAGATCGATTGTTTTTTTTACTTTATTTTTGTATTGCCGAATTTATTTTCGACCTCAGTGGCAGGTCGATGGAGTTCATGTGGAGCAATGCATGGAGATCATTGGTTGACCTCGGTGGTAGGTCAATGGTTTCTTACTTGTTTTTTATTTTTTTGAAATTATTTTTCGAGCTCAGCGGCAGGTCATTTGAGTTCATGTGGATCAATCCATGGAGATTATTGGCTGACCTCGGTGGCAGGTCGATGGTTTATTGCTTGATTTTAATTTCGCCAAATTTATTTTTTGACCTCAGAGGCAAGTCGATGGAGGTCATGTGGAGCAGTTCATGGAGTTTATTCTAGGACCTCGGTGGCAGGTCGATGGTTTATTACTTGATTCAGTTTTTTTGAGTTTATTTTTTGACCTTAGTGGTAGGTCGAGGTAGTTTTATTCAGGTCACAGAGTTGGGTTATTCAAGTCAATGGTTTTATTTGGTTTTGTCGAATTCAGTTTCCAACATGAATGTGGTGTCAGATCATTCAGTTTGCGACCTTAGTGGTCCAGTGGCATGTCATTCCGTTTTGACCTCAGCGTGGCTTCAAAACATTCAGTTTTCGAGAGGATAAACAACAAGGTTAAATTTCAAATGTTGAACTGAGGGACAACATAAATAGGTGGTCTAAAAGACTTATCTTTAAGAGAAAAGAGCTCGAACATGGTGGTCAAAAAATAGCAAATGTGAGTTCAAATTTTCAAATTTAAAACTTCAGAGAGAGATCGAGAAAATCTGTCAATGAAAACCCAGGTAAGCATGTCGAAAGATATAAGAGAAAGGATGATAATGCAAAATGAGGAACAAAGGAATCTTCTCTACGAATCAAGGTTCGACATGAATTTGGCGTCAGGTCATTCGGTGTTCGATCTTAGAGGCAAGTCTTTTCGGTGTTTGTCCTCAGAGGCAGGTCTTTTAGTTTTGGACCTAAGTGGTCATTCGGTATTCGACCTCAGAGACAGATCTTTTTGTTTTTGCCCTAATGGTCTTTCGGTGTCTGACCTCGGAGGCCAGTCTTTCGATGTTCGACCTCAGAGGAAGATCTTTCAGTTTTCGACCTCAGAGGCAGGTCTTTTGGTGTTCGACCTAAGTGTAATTCGGTGTTCGACCTCAGAGCCAGGTCTTTCGATGGTCGGCCTTAGAGGAAGGTCTTTCTGTGTTCGACCTCAGTGGTCATTAGATGTTCATTTGGATTATGGTGCTCATTTAGAGGTTTGGTGACTATTTTGTGGTCTATGAGTTTTCAAATTATAAGTGGCAAGTTGACGAAAATAGCAGATGATGCATTTCACTCTTGGATCGAGTTATGCTCACTCGACCAGAGTCGGGGGAAGACTAGATGATATATGATATAATACTGGACCGACTTTAATACCAGACCGACTTTAAAGGATAAGAAGGAATATATTGGAGAATAAGCTTACACGTGGCTAGGACACATAGCATAATAATATTGGTCAAGCCCAACTTGGGCACTAATGTACACTTTCCCTGTAAAAGGAACCTAAGATATCACAATAACTACACTTTCAATTTGCACTCTTGATTTGGAGCGAGTGTTGACTTAGGCATCGGAGGCCCGTCGTCAGGACCTTCTCCGGCGTTCGGTTCTTGTAGGTACTGAAGTTGTCTAAGTTGAAGGAGCCCGGGTGAAATGGATCTTTTAATTAGTATTGATATTTAATTTTTATTATAAAGGAAAATATATATTTGTTTATATATGTAATATAGATGCCAAATCAAAACTTTCTCAGAGATGATTAATTTGAATATCTACATGAAAATTACATAAAAATATCAAAGTAGTAACTTTTAATACATAATGTTTTATAGTTTTAAACGTTATAAGAGATATGTATACGAGTCAGATCTATATGGATTACTCCTAATAACCGAAAGCTGACATGCAGGATTATTATATGAGAAAAATCAAAGCACAAAATTATGAATAGCTAGAAGTTGACTCATAAGTTTAGTTCAGTTGGTAACACTCTTTACTTGATACCAATAAGTTTGGTGTTAGAGTCATATAGAAGGTAAGTAAAGAAACACTATTGATCCTCCTTTAAAAAAAAATAAAAAAAAAAAGTTTAAGAGAACTCTTCATTTATGAGAAATGCTCTTCATTCAAGAGAACTCTTCATTTATGATCCTCCTTCATTTATATATAGGGAACCACTATTAATCATCTTTTAATTAAAGAAAATAAAAAGTGTAGAAAACTCTTTTATTATAAATAGGGAGAAAGTTAACACATATTTAGAAAAATATGCATTTACATAGGAGGAGAGATTATTTGATAAAGTAATGTATATATGTTGTTGAATTACCTCTTAACTTTAGCTTTAATGTTCCCTTCTTTATTGCTTTTAGAGCTGATAAAGCAAGAGTCACCGCAAATTTTCCTCCATAAGACTCTGCCACTATATAAAGAGGCCTGTTTTGCATATTTTCCTCTTTAGTAGTGTTGAAAACTTGAATCAAAAGTGTAGTTAAGTCAGCAGCATTCTCATCATCACTTTTCACAAGTAAATTTGTATCCTCCACATAACTATATCCTGTCCCAACTGGGTTATCCTATAAAACCAAAATCCACATAATAGAAACATTTTATATGTAGATATATACATATATATACATTTTAATAATTTGTTAATAATTAATGGATAGGGCCATTATTAATTACCACAAACAATAAATCTGCTTTTTTCAGCCATGTTGAGTTTCTGGGCTTCAAACATACGTCCAATGGCCCAATTTCTACAAAATTTCCATACCCTACTCCAGATGTACCCTATAATTTGGTGTGATGATTAAAAAAAAAAGAAAAAAGAAAAAAAAAAACAAATGAAACTTTGTATATATACACAAAGGGAGATGCTACGATCCCATTGCGAAATCATTCAGTAGAAATTTATAGCCGTTAAATCAATTATATCCAACAGTTTTGTAAACAATTTTATAATGTCAGTGCATTTAAGACTGGTGAGGAGGAAAGAATAGAAGAGAAGAGAAGGAATATACTAACGGGTCCACCCTGCAGCCAAAGGATTATGGGCCATCGCTTTGTTGGACCTTGAGTCCTACAAGGACTTTTGTAGAACAACCAAAACATATGGGCCTCTGTTGTGAAAAAAAAAAAACAAAAAGAATGTGACATATAAATTTCTCTATTGTCATTAAATTACTAGTAATTGGCTAACGTAACCCAAAAAACAGAAATGATAATTGCAAGTTATGAGACATTACTGGGCCGAACTGTAACGTAACCCCAGCTTTCTTGTCCATCTCCCTTTGTTGTACAATTGACCAATAATTCTCCTTCAAACATTGGGAATAAAAGCATAAAAACAATAAAACAAAAACAAATAGTATGTGACTTTTCCATTTTTTTTTTTATTTTTTTTTCTCTAATAGAGAACTTAAACTGAGGAGTGATTTACTAAATATAAAATAGATAGATGGTGCAGAAGTGAAAATGAGAAACCATGAATTTATAAGCCAAAAAGGTGACAGCCGCATATCAATAGGTGATTCCAAGTTTGACTTTGTAAGTGATGTTTTAATAATTGTTTGTTAGAATTACCGCTCATTCCTTGTGTAGATTAGTACCTATTATTAATATTATTATTAATATTATTTATTATTATTATTATTATTATTATTATTATTATTATTATTATTATTATTATGTCTTAGAGAATAAGTTAAAAAATTCATATTATTGTTTAATATATAGTAAGATTTCTTGTCTTGTTGGACATGTTAAGGTCTAGCTTTATTAAAAAGCTTTTCTGCTTTATTATGAGATAGTTGAGAATGAAATAAAAATTGATATCGTATTTTGGTGTTCTTGAGATTGCGATCTCATTAATATCGTCTCATTCGTATGCTTTCCCTACATCAGTTGGTATCAGCAGTCAGTACGATTCAAGATGCCGCAAAACAACGTGATGCAACCTTCAACAATTAGTTTCAACAAATTGACTACCGATTTCAAGAGTTGGACGTGCGTTTCACGGTTTGGTTTGCCGATCTTTCGACGGGGATCGGGAATTTGCATTTGATGCTTAACAACGTGGTTGTTTCAGAATTGCAAACGAACCGCGATGGGGTTGTGGGTCGTGGCTTTCGCGGGGAAGACAAAAGCGATTGTGGGGGACTTTGCCATGTCGGGGCGCCCCGGCAGCGGTCCCCGCCACCTCTGAACGACTTCGTGGACGGCGACGATCAAAGCAACGACATGGGCTGGTGCGGGGAGGCAGCCTTTGCTGGCTGATATCGTGCCCGACGCGATTGGGGATTTGATTGCGAATATGGTCAATGGGAGGTCCCGTTTCGCGTTGATATCCCTGAATTCGACAGTGAGCAAGTTGACGGGCCATTGTACGACGGTCCTCCTATTTTCGATGAGGAGCCTCCGGTGACGGAGACATATCTTTGCAGCAATATGGGTCTCGCGTGGGACGTCGCAGAAGTTGAGCTTTTGACGGAGATGTCGTTGTTCAAACCTGATGTTTGGAGTATCTTGGCCAACGATGGTTTTTGGGAGCCGAAGTCGAGGCTTAATAACTGGTGGACCATTTTTCTATTGTCTATCGCGATATCTCCCAACAACGGGATGCTTGGCCGTAGTTATAGATTTGAGCACTGCAAACGATGTGGTATGTTTTGTGTTAATTCAGCTGTGTGGATTATGCGTATGAAGGTGTGTACATGTGCCTTTGCAACAATTCAATCTTTGCCCAAGATTATGTTTACTTTCGGGGTTGTTGGGCGACCTTCAACCTTCGTGTTCGATCGAGGGAAATATTGGGCTATTCCTGTCATGAGACGTCTCCAACGGGAACGTGTCGGATTCGGGGGCGAATCCTGCTCAACCGGGGGAGAATGATGCAGAATAATAATAATAATAATAATAATAATAATAATAATAATAATAATAATAATAATAATAATATTATAATTATTATTATTATTATTATTATTATTATTATTATTATTATTATTTAATAAGTGTCTTGGAGAATAAGTTAAGAATTTAATATTATTGTTTAATAAATATAAGAGTTATTATCTTGTTGGACAAGTTAAGGTTTAGGGTTAGGAGCTTATATAAATGACTCCCTCTAGTTTATTTTCCTTGGTTGATTTTGAATGAAAAATAGATATTATTGAGTTTACGTGTTTTACGAGAGAATATCTCGTTTAATCGTTTATCCTTCTCATTCGTTTATTTCTCCTACATCAATTCCCTAATTAATTATATATTATGAAGAAATTGTACAAAATCTCAGTTAGCTCTTAAGCATGTCTTGATTATTTTCAATAAAGGAAAGTCGATTTGTAGCCGCTGAGAATACAGAACAAATTAAAGAGCCTTATAAATAGCAAGTTCACTGTCACTATAGGGAAATTTGTAAGCATCCTACACGATTTGAAATAAATTGCAACATTACTATTAATAACACTTTAATTGAAATTATACCTAATAGATAAGAATTATTTGTATTCATTCTTAAAATCAGTTACTGCTCTTTGTCAACCCTATCCCATGTTTTTTGCGCACGATTTATGGATTGATAATGGAAAGAATCAAATTTGAATTTGAAAAAACAAGATCATTGATACAGACGGAAACAAAAAATATAAAAAAAAAAAAGCAAAAGTGATCGTCGATCGTTCTCTATTCCCGAACATATACCAGAGGAAAAAATTGTCTTCTGTCAATCGTTATTGCATTGATACAGTCGAAAAAAACGGAGAAGTGGGCGTCGATCATCATCGTTTTTCTTTCCCCAACATATACCACAGGAAAAAATTGTGTTGTGTCGATCATCATCGTTGTTCATTGGAGAACGTTCCTCAAGAAAATTCTAATATTTTGTGATAATAAGCTTCATTAAATGGTAGTAGACGTTTTTCTTTATCGACGAGCTACTGTGTCTTATGTCTTACAATGGTAGCCAGGACATCAGTGTAACTGGAAAGGGGGAGTTGATACATAATTTAGTTATACGGGTGAAGTTGGTTGAGCTACCATTTTTCATATAATGACAGATCTAACAAAGCTGTAACTAAAAATGTATGGAAAAAATATTTTCACTATTTTCTTAACATATCTCTTACAAGTTCATAATGTAAGTCAGGATTACTAGTAAAAATATCTCTAAAACCCCACATTACATCCACATATTGAGTTACAACAATTTGAGAAGTATGATAGTAAACAGCAGAAAGTAAATTAGTAGCATCTTGAAATTTTTCTAAAAATTGCATAAGTGTGTGGCAATTTACCCAATCTTGTGTGATAATGGTGACATCACAATCATCCATCCGATGAGGACTACGAAAAAATTCCTCAACTTAATGAGAAAATGCATACATTTTCAATAACATTTTATAAGTTGATTTATATCATGTAGGAACGTCAGGTTGGAATTTTTTAAGTGTAAAACCTTGCTCTCTACAATAGTGTCCCCATTTTTTAATTTCTTGCGGACGACGGTGTAAATAAGTAACGACATTCCTAATAGGTGTACCATCTCTTTTAAAGCATGATAACCCGCTTGAACACAAATATTAAGGACATGATACACTGTATATGAAAATGTTTTTCCCACAAAGGGATGATAAATTTCTTTAAGCTCGGGTATAGATACAATATTAGCACTATCATTATCAAATGAAATTGAAAAAAGTTTTTTACTGATTCTATAACTATTCAAAAGACATGAAATTAAACGAGCGATGGTAAAATTAGTGTGAGCATTAGGAAATCTCGTGTAAGAAATAAACATTTTTGTAATGTACAAGTAATTTTCATGTAAAAATTATCTTGCTAATGGTCGGACCAAATGTCACAATATATATAATTTTTTTGGTTTAAAGCTCCAAAAGTTTGCACCAAAATTATTTTTTCTCGCTCGCATTTTTTTTTTTTCTAATATCACGAGTAAGAGTAGTACGTGGAACCCAAGACACAACGGAGTTTAAAGCCATTTGAGCAAAATTTTCATATAAATAAGAATCACAAAAATCAAAAGGAAGAGATGAACCTCATACAGATTCAACTAATTGTTTTCTATGGTTTTCATTGGAGTATTGGAATAAACTAGAATACATACCTATGGATGCATGGCTACTCGCGCCTGGGAATTGCGTTTGGGTCGTAGGAATTCCCATTCCGGCTGGATGATGATGTTGTGTGTGTCGTGTCAACGTTCTGTACACATCGTAGATTTTCAAAGCGTACTTCTTCTTGGAGTTGATCGGAAAATAGTTGCAAATACATATGAAATATTTATCACATTTTTTTTTTCATTGGGCACCTTCACGAAGTGGCAACCGAATATT
Source organism: Striga hermonthica (assembly GCA_902706635.1). Lineage (NCBI taxonomy): Eukaryota > Viridiplantae > Streptophyta > Magnoliopsida > Lamiales > Orobanchaceae > Striga > Striga hermonthica. Next base: position 2,020,613 of record CACSLK010012233.1, read on the forward strand.
TGGATCTCGTCAGAACGCTACCGCCATCGTCGGACCTCTGAGTGGACCGTTGACGACTTTGAAGTTGATCATGTTTGGGTTCCTCCACCTTGAGAAGGATCGAACTCGTCTTCGTACGACTGCTCCTGGTTCTCCTCCTCCAATTGTATGCTCTCATGGATTTTCTCCATAGAGTGAAAGATGCGTTGGACCATATTCCGGGCTCAACGTCATCGGAAAGACCCAGAACGTCCCGATATACCTTTTGTCTCGACGTCGGCAATGGAGGTCTATTCGAAGAAGATTCGCTTATATTTTTACTCTTTTATGGTGGCCGACAACCGGCAAACCACCACTACGAGAACTCGACATTTTATAACTAGAATGGTTTTTATAAATAATAAATGGAGAGTATTATATAATAAAAATTTATAGAATCGAAATCAAAATGAGAATGAATATGTAGAATTGGGAGTTCAAGACTGAATTTATATAGAACTGGACCGATTTATAGAACACCGAGCACAAAAACTAAAAATTAGCACTTTAAGAGCTTAGAAAAGTGTAGAGAAGAGAGAAAGATGTTGTGTAAGGTGTGAATACTCTGAACTCGGGAGGTATAGTTTTTTTTCAAAATTTTCTTATTTTTTTAATTTATTAGACCCGCCGGATATGAGTCAAGCGGGCTAGTTGGATCTTGATCGTTGAATCTCAACGCCCAAGATGATCCAACGGTCATATTTAAAAATCTAACTGTTGGTTGACGTTGTGTAACCCGACAGGCCGAGTTGAACTCGGACCCGAAGTCGAAATAAGAAAAAATCAAACTATTGGATCTCCAATGGTCAAAACTTTCAATAGCCCAGATTTAGCGGACCACCAACGTTCCAAAGAGACCCCAGCTCGGCCAGGCCCGACCCATAGAAAGAAATAAAAAATGAAAAAATAGTGGGCGTTCTCCGAGCCAATTCCAGCTAGATCTGGCCCGGCGCAGCCCGCCGGGTCAAAAAATTTTACACATGAGGCTCCGAATTTGCCCGATCAAAGTATGAGCTTGGGTCTCAACCGTTGACCACAGGCTGGTTTAGGGCCAGTGACCATGACTATCAACAACCTATGTAATTTATTTAATACAATGATAAATTTCTGTGGGCACTTCTATCGCAAATCCCAATCTTAGCTACCGCAATAGTTGTATTCATTTGACCTACAACTCTACATAGTGAAATTTGAGAGGTTAGCGTCACATCTTTGAAGATTTCATGAATTTGTTATTTTCTTCAAAGCAACATTTAATTTAATAATAATAACATAAAGTTGTATTTCTTTTTCTTTGTTAATAATAACATAAAGATTGTTCAATTTATACTCATAGCATCGAATTTGTTTGTCCTTTTGCGAATAGCTGCTGGCCATTAGCAGATTAATTATTTTGACTGATGAATTGTATCAATTATTTTGACGGACAGGTTGTATTAACAGTTTGTAAATTTAAATTAGGTAAAATAAGTTGTTCACTAACTGATCATTTATATTTAAATCTCTCATAAAAAATTACTATAATTTTTTTCCAACTGTTGTAGTCATAATCACCTCAAATCCAATAATTTATTTTTTTATTATTTGATATATTATTTAATAATAATAGGACAATTAAGAATATGATGTTACTAAATACCGCCCCAAAAAGACAGTCTTATCATTTTCAATTTTAATTTTCTTTTTTAGACCGGCCGGCCGTGAATCGCGGCCGTAACCGTGCCGGCCTTCTTTCCCGGTTGGCTGCACCGTGCACGGCCTTCTTTCCCAATTGGCCGCGCCATGCACGACCTTTTTTTCCCTGGTTGACCGCACCATGCACGGCCGATTTTGCCAGTTTTTTTTTTATATAAACAAATTTATATTTATTATATACGTTATATTAGAATTTCGATATTATATTATAAATTTAAATTTATTATTTTATAGTTAGAATTAAGAAATTGTTAATTATAAATTATATTTAACTATCTTATAGAATTTTATTATTATTATTATTATTATTATTATTATTATTATTATTATTATTATTATGTTAGAACTTAGAAATTATTATGTTATATAACATAATACTAATTATCTCTAACAAAATACTAATGAGTGATGTTATTAAAAATTGTAGTCCTCTTTTTTCTTAAATTCGGTCCTTTTCAACTCGATAATAAATTTTAAAATACAAAATAATATTTCTACTTAAACTTGAAATTCATAAATACCAATTGAAATAACAAATTGAATGGAAAAAGTCAGATTATGTTCGAGCAATATTGAGACCGATTAATTTATATGATTATACCAAAATTTATGACAAGATTGTTTGACACTTTTCTCATCGTTATATGATTCGTGTGAATATTATAGTAGGAAAAGCATCCAAGCTCATGGTTAATTGAAGTATTAATGAAAATGTCTTGCTGTTGACTTTCATTCTCTAATGGCTTGTATTTAATCGAATCAATTTTATCACGCTCGGGATCATGATGTTAGTGTCTGTTGTAAGTATTTTTACCGGAGTTAAATCAAAAGATTCGACACCGGGTCGTGTCTCTCGAGGAAGGCTAGCCGGAATATCTTGTACGTTTACTCTAACACAAAAGGGAAAATAAAAGAGGTAAAATTCCTAAACATTCTAATTCAAGTGATTTGATTTGTTTCAATTATCAATTACTAAGAAGACTTAAATAAAGCAATAAAATAGCAAGCAAAGACGAAAAACGAATAAGATTTAAGGAGCTAGGGAGTCGGGGATATCCACTTTGGTTCGATATTGCAATTATCAAGCTAGAGATTGTTCGGTTAAGTGATTTGAATAACCGGCACTTTCAAGCACTCATTCTCAATAACTTTTCGTAACAAGAGAACATACTTAAACGACAAGTTAACAAGTCATTTAACACCTAGGCAATACAATCACGAACAAGCCTAGTTTATACGAGTCTATTTCGACCGACTCCTCCCCTTTCGGTTCTAAGAGTCGATTAAAGAAGACTAGAAGGTAGTTAATCCACTAATCCGTTTAGAATTTTCAACAACATGCACGAATTTATCGAATTCAATTGAAACAATTGGACGTTGAAGTGTTACCCTTCAACAATTCTCGAAACCCATGAACAAAGATTGAAAACCCTAAAAAAAAGCTTAACTCGTACAAATTGAACAATCATGAACATGATAATCGCAAACGAATTCAAAACATCAATCCCCTATTCCCTAGCATATGAATTTAGCTACTCATGATCGATTCAACATCAACATATTCATCAACCCAAGCAAACATCATCATATCAAAACAAGGAAAGAAATGCTTACGATTGATAAGAAATCCAAAGTCGAAGAACAACGAACAATCTAGATCCAAAGCTAGAGTACAAGTTTTTAAGCTCCCAATCCAATCCAAAAGCAAAAACCAATGAAAGATGTGTTCTCAAGGTGAAAAACTGTGAAAAACCAAGTCTGGAATGAGTTTCAAAAGCCCTAAGCTCGATCCTAATCATCCCCAATTCGAAATCACGAAAAACCCGCAGCAGTTACAAAATAAGGCATAGCGGCGCTTTCCCCAAACCGCCGCTAAGGGAGAAAATGGCCAAGCTGCAGCCCATCGCTATGCTATGTTACGTACCACCGCTAGCTGAATTGGCCATAGCGGCGCTATGGCCATAGCGGCGCTATGGCCAGGACTGCTCCAAAAAATCCTCAACTTAGACTAACGTGCTCTCGGCTAGCGTCCCTCGGGCCTTCCCCAAGCTAAAAACTCAATCCTCGAATGCTCCAATCTCACAAACCGACGCAGAACTCCTGGGAACCTGAAAACACCACCATCGAACACATACAAAAGCAAGAGAAAATAGAAGAAATAACAACGAAAATACTAAACACAACGAAAAATACTAAAAACTCGAGAATGACCAAAAAGGACCGAAGACCCCTTAGAAAAGACCTAAAACGGGGGAAAACAACACATAAAATAGCAACGAAAATAGCAACAAAAACGGGACAAACAACTCCCCCACACTAAGACCTTTGTTCGTCCCGAACAAAGAAAAGAAAAGAAAAATAAATAAATGAGCAAAAACAACGGTTCAAGCAAGACTAATCTCAAACCAATCAATCAAATGAGAAGAATTCCAATGATCACCAGCGCATGCCTCAACTAGTAACTCGGTTATTTAGAAAGACAAAGACTCTCAAGAGCGAAAATATATCATATGCCTCACTCGGTTCTTTTGAAAATATAAGATAGGTATGCTCAAGTTGGTCGTCAATCAAATCAATCATAAGTTTGCCTATTGTCTAACTTTTACTCTAAAACAATCAAGTTCGTGAAATAATGAATCAAGAGGACTTTTAGGGATGTAATGTAGGCTCTTTGGATCGGGTAGGATACATATAGGTTAAGTGGCTCAGATAAAAAACACATTCAACTCAATTCTATCACCAAACCGTAGTCATGAACTCTTCCGGTTGTCGAATACCAACCGGTTCCTCCCTACTACTCCAAAACCAACACACTTCCCAAACATTTTTTTTTTACTTTTTTTTTTGCGAGAACCATTTGGACATCTTATCTAGGTTTAACCTTCGAGTTTTCTGCTCGAGTCTCCTAGACCGGTTTCCCGTACTCATGGCTCGTATCCGCTAAATTAGTGGACCGAGCGCTAGGAGTATAATCCATTTGGCTCCCCTTTTTCTCTTTTTTTTTTATCAAATCAAATGAACGTATTCACAGTTCAATCAACCAACACCTCAAATTCTCAACCCAAAACTCAATATCATCATCATGAGGTTAACAATAAAATCATATAAGGCTCAAAGGGGGTGACTAGTGACTGTTATTCATAGAAAAGAGAAGGAGAAGAAAATACAAGGAACGCCTCAATCATTTTCACGTTTCACAAATCTAATCACTTCATTTCAAAGTAGACTCAAGGCAAACTCTGACTGCATAAATTTCAAACCAACATCTCACAAGAACAAATATGGCTCAAACCTCACAAGGTATATAAAGTCAATAAAAATAACCAAGTCATTCGTCAAGTTATGCTACCAATTCTCATCATCACAACCACTCCACTCAACTGACAGTCATTAATCAATCTTACAATTCACCAAGTCCAAGCTCAGAAAGACAAAACAAATAAAATCCTAAAAACTAGACCGGTCCACCAAGCAAGAGAAAATAAATAAAAACAAACCTAAAAAGAAAACTAGACCTAGTCCACCACATAATCACGTAAGCACGTAAAACTCCCCCACACTTAAAATCAGACAATGTCCCCATTGTCGATTCGCAGTGAAGGAAAGTTTGACCATATAATAAACCGACTCGCAAACAAAGAAGCTATACAAAAATAAAAGAGAAAAAGAAAGAAAAACGTACAAAGCACAGTGACAAGTCACTGTGCGTCCGGTGGTGGCTGTGGTGGAAACTAGTATCGCTGTGCCTCCCAAGTGTCCCATCGGGCGTCGTGGGCAGTCCAATGTGCCTCGTTGTTCCTCTTGAACTCATTCCACTCCCTTGTATGCTCCGCCCAACGCTTGTCGTTAGTCGCCAAGAAGGACTTCCAGTGGGCCGCATTCTGCTCTGTCTAGGCCGTCCAACGCGCATCGTGGTGCTCTATGTATGACTCGAGCCGCACATTATGCGACGACACCTCAGCGTGGATGGCTCGGTTCTGCTCGTCATTCCGAGTCTGGTTCTCGACATACCGAGCTTGGAACGAGGAGAACCAAACGGGAGCCTGCTGTGAAAATATGCTCGGGTGCCCGTCCATCGACGGGGGAGGCTGATAAGTATCGTGCTCGGGATGTGCGTCGGCCTCCGAGTCATCATCGTCTCCGTCATGAGAGGCCGCTGGGGCTGGTCCGGTCGACGTGCCGGCTGCCGACTGATCCTCGGGTAAAGGTATGCCCATTTCCTTACAATAGGCCTTGTAGCAATCTCGCTCGCGGACAGGAATAACAGCACCGCCGGGATTAAAGAAATGCCCATGATAGAGCTCCCGATGAGAAATCGAGCGGGCAAGGACCTTTGGCTCGTCAATGTCAACCCCAAAGTGCTCGGCAGTCTTGGATACGACATGCCCCAATGTCGGTCCACGCCTCGGGTCGTTGCGCACATCGAAGAGGGACTCCTTAAGATACTGCAACATACTAACCGACTTGTCCCGCGAAATCGACCATATGATGAATACCTGCTGCTCACTCACTTTGTTGGACTCCTTCTTGCCGAAAATCATGTGTGAAATATATTTATGGATCACGGCATGAGCCACATCGGAGAGTAAGCCCGAAGAAGCCCCGGCTCTCTTGAATTTCTCGCACGGGGAAATGGTCGGCCAATACGGGTCAGCTTTCCATCCCATGGGGCTGTGACGAGTCCCGATGGAGGCTTTGAACTTGTAAATGTCCCGGAGCACTTTGTCGGTGACCTTGTACTCTTGCCCCTTAAGTCGAGCGGTGAGGTACTTGTTGTTGTCGTGCATGGCCACTGTGCTAAAGAACTCGAGGGTCAAGTTTCGGTAAGCGTATTGCTCTATGTCTTCGAACTCTACGAGGTCGAGCAGTGTTATGTATCGGCTGAGATCGTCCTCGATGCCCAAAGTCGCAAAGTATTCCCAGTCGAGGGTGCGTGGGTCCGCAAATGGTTTGCCGGCGAGCCTCCGGTAAGCCGTGACCTCATCCATTGATTGGACGTCGAAGGGGATCTCGTGTTGTTGAGCAAGGGACCGGGTGTCGGTTGGCGGGTCGGTATCGGACTCGTAGAGGCTGCCGCTCGGGACGTAGAAGCCGCGGAGGCCTTTTTCTTCGAAGCCCCAGTTGTTTTGCCCATGATTTTTTGGTTCGGGCAATTCGTCGAACACTTGGTGTGCGGGATTGAGGGCTGAGAGCTTTTGAACAATTTGCTACGGTTTGAACCCGGAGTAGGCCTCCTCGAGCCGCAACAATAACCAATACGCAATCACTGAGAAATTATCGGTACCTGTTGATGCGAAATTCGGTCGGAGATGAGCAATTTCACGAGCTAGGGTTCCGGGTGAACTCTTGCGAGGGACAATTGAACGCCGGAAGGGTTGAGTCCCAACCGGAGGTAGCTGGGATGAAGTCACTGGAGAAGCACGGCCGGAGATGTTGATGGTGGTTGGACGGGCGGAGGTGAAGTGGCCAAGTAGTTGGGAACTAGGGTGCGGTGTTATATGGTAGAGCAATGGATGGATGGAGGTGGTGATGAGTGGAGATATGCCGGTGATGGGACGGTCGGAGATGATTGCCGGAGGATGATGGACGGT
>CACSLK010012233.1:2077832-2089752 GCA_902706635.1 Striga hermonthica
AAAAAAAAAAAAAAAAAAAAAAAAAAAAAAAGAATGTGATATATTTCATTAAATTACTCATAATTGGGCTAAGCAAAAAAAAAATAAAAAATAAAAAATAAATGAATAAATAAATGAAAAAACAGAAATGATAATTGCAAGTTATGAGACATTACTGGGCCGAACTGTAACGTAACCCCAGCTTTCTTGTCCATCTCCCTTTTCTGTACAATTGACCAATAATTCGCCTTCAAACATTGGGAATAAAAGCATAAAAACAATAAAACAAAAACTAATAGTATGTGACTTTTCCATTATTTTTTTTTTTTTTTTTTTCAGTTAGAGAACTTCAACTGAGGAGTGATTTGCTATATATAAAATAGATGGTGCATAAGTGAAAATGAGAGAAACCATAAATAAATTTGTAAGCCAAAAAGTGGGCACTTAAAGCATGTCTTGATTATTCTGCAAATCAATAGGTGATTCGAAGTTTGACTTTGTAGGTGATGTTAGTAATTGTTTGTCAAAATTAGCACTCATTCCCTCCGATAATTATGAAGAAATTGTATGAAATCATTTCAATTAGCTCTTATGAATGTCTTGATTATTCACCGTCACAATTATACAATATTTGCTATGAAGTCAAACGTTGACTCCAGAGCTGCCCCAGCTCAGTCCACATAAAAATAAAATTAAAAAAATTAAAAAAATGGCAGGCTATCTCAGGGGCCAATTCCAGCTTGGGTCGGTCCGGCCCACTGAATCAAAAAATTTAATACATGAGGTTTGGAACAGACCCGATCGAATTAGGAGCTCTGGTCTGGACCTGTTGACCACGAGTTGATTCCGATGGGTTCGGATCGAACCGGGACAAATATTAACAACCTATATAACGTAATACAATCAGGGGCGTGTGGGGCCAGCCACATGATAATCCAGCCAAACTTTAGTTGGCAGCAAAAGAAAAAAAAATAACTTGTGGTGAGCTGCCCACATGAAGAATATAATAAAAAAATAAAAAGGAAAGAAAGGAGAAGTTGATGCCGCAAGAAAATGTCAGGAATTCACATTGTGCTTTCTCCTATAAATAGGAGCATTCGGAAGAAGAGAAATGCACCAAGAAGCGATGAAGAAAAAGAGCAGAAAGGAAATTTTCTGGAGTGTTATTTTTCAGTGAGATAAAAATAGAGTGTTTGAGTAAATCCTGTGAGTGTGGGAAAAATACACTAGGTTGGGTATCAACTCTATTATTCCTTGTTTAGGAGTGGGGTCTCACTGGGTCACTATATTTTACATTTCTATTGTAAGGGAGTGTGAAAAGATATTGTAATTATCTTGAAAATATAGTGGAATTGTTTGGAGGTTGTCTCGTGGTTTTTTTCCTCTATTTGGAGTTTTTTCCACGTTAAATCTTGGTGACTTATTTCTTGCATATTTTATTTATTTCGGATATTCTTAGTATGCTTTGTGGTTGCAGTTTAATCTGATCTTCCACATCAGAAAAGAATTATTCATGTTTTATTGCAAGAGAATTTCTTTTGTCATTCTTGAGTTGCTGGAATTGGGATTATTGTTCACTATTTCACGTCAGTATTTTAATTTATACCTTCCGCATTTGCGCATCTGAGCACAACAAGTGGTATCAGAGCTCAAGTTGGGCTCTGTATCAATTAGTGTAAATTAAATGGAGGAGAACGTGGGTACCATGGTGAAGCTCACAACAACAAATTACTTTATTTGGAAGCAAAAAATGGAGGACATACTTTTCTACAAAGATCTGTATGATCATGTAGAAAAGGGAGACAACAAGCCAGATGATGTGAAGAATGACGATTGGAAAAAGTTACATAGAAAGGCTGTCAGTTTAATCCGACAGTGGATGGATATCAGCATATTCCACCATGTTGCCACAGAGTCGAAAGCCCATACTATGTGGAACAAAATTGAACAGATGTATCAGAGGAATACTACACAGAATAAAGCTTTCGTCATTAGAAAGCTTGTAAATTTAAAGTACCGGGATGGAAGATCAGTTCTAGAACACTTGAATGAGTTTCAAGACATGGTAAACCAACTTGTTACCATGGAAATGAAACTTGATGAAGAGCTGCAGGCGCTGTTACTTTTGAGTTCTTTACCGGATAGCTGGGAGACTCTGGTGGTCTCGCTGAGCAACTCTGCCCCTGAAGGAAATTGACTTTGACCCAAGTCAAAGACAGTATGTTTAATGAAGAAACAAGAAAAAAAGACTCAGGGGCAAGTAGTCCCAACCCCTGATCACAGAAACCAGGGGAGAAGTAATTGTAGAGGCCGGAATAACAAATTCAGAGATAAATCACAATCTCAACCCAGGAGAAAATTCAAGTGTTATCATTGCGGTGAAGAAGGGCATATCAAAAGAAACTGCAAAGCCTGGAAGAACAGAGGTTGGAGAAACAACAAGGCAGAGAACGATGAAAATACCGCAACCCCTGTGCAATGGGGAAGTGGTGTTGCTCTCTGTTGAAGAAGAAGAGTGTCATGTTGCTGATTCATTTGTTGAATGAGTTATTGACTCAGCAGCATCATACCATGCAACCTCTCACAAGGAATTCTTTTCTCTATACAAAGAAGGAGACTTTAGCAGAGTAAAGATGGGCAACAACAGTGTTGCAAATATTGTGGGAATTGGTGATGTGTGCATTCAAACTGATATTGGGTGCACAATAACACTAAAGGATGTGCAGCATGTACCTGACTTACGTCTAAACCTGATATCTGTGCATGCATTGGATCTAGCAGGCTATACTAACAACTTTGGCAGTGGCACGTGGAGGCTAACCAAAGGATCATTGTTAGATGCTAGAGGTACAGTGAGATCGACACTGTACAGAACTCAAGTGACGCTGATGAAGGGTGGATTGAATGCAATCAAAGATGATGCTTCGCCAAATTTGTGGCACAAAAGACTGGCTCATATTGGTGAAAAAGGATTGCAAATTTTGGCAAGAAAGTCCCTCATCCCATTTGCCAAAGATTCAAAACTGAATCCTTATGATTATTGTCTCTTTGGGAAGCATCATAGAGTGTCTTTCAGCAAAACCTCGAAGCTGAAAGAGTTGTGTTGGAGATGGTGTATTCAGATGTACGTGGACCCATGGAAGTAGAGAGTCTCGGTGGTAGCAGATATTTCGTGACATTTATTGATGATGCTTCAAGAAAATTGTGGGTGTATTTCTTGAGAACGAAGAACGAAGTTTTTCAGTACTTCAAAAGGTTTCATGCTATGGTGGAGAGACAGACTGGTAAACCTTTGAAGTGTCATCACTCAGATAATGGGGGTGAATATACTTTCCATGAATTCAAGAATTATTGTGCCGAGCATGGCATTAGGCATGAGAAGACTGTACCTGGAACCCCACAACATAATGGTGTGGCTGAAAGAATCAACAGAACCATTATGGAGAAAGTGAGGTGTATGTTAAGAATGGCTAAGCTACCTAAGCCATTATGGGGTGAAGCTGTTCTAACGGCGTGCTACCTGATCAACCTGATCTCCATCTGTTCCTTTGGGCTTTGATATCCCTGAGAGAGTATGGTCTGGACATGATGTTAAATACTCTCATTTAAAGGTGTTTGGATGCAAAGCTTTTGCTCACGTAAGCAAGGAACAAAGACGAAAACTTGACGATAAAGCTATTCCTTATATATTTTTGGACTATGGAGATGAGGAAATTGGCTACAGGTTATGGGATCCAGAAAATCGAAAAATTATCAGAAGCAGAGATGTAGTGTTTCATGAGCAAGAAACTATGTCTGATTCTGCTTCACCCGAAACGAAAGAATCAAGTGGAAAGGTGGATCTTTCACCTGTCAAACCTCCTGGAGATGCTACAGCAAGAGGAGAGTGTGATGGAGAACTCAGGGTTGATGATGAGCCAGCAATAGAAGATGGTGATGGTGATGGTGAAGGTGTCGAGCAAGAAGACCTAGAAGCTCCGCCTCAGCTCAGGAGATCAAATCGAGTGATCCAACCATCTTCGAGATACCCTAGTTCCACGTATATTACCATCACTGAAGAAGGGGAGCCAGAAAACTTTGAAGAAGTACAAACTCATAAGGATAATCAGTGGATGAAAGCCATGCAAGAAGAAATGGATTCACTGATGAAAAATAAAACTTATGAGCTTGTGAAGCTTCCGAAAGGTAGAAAAGCCTTGAAAAATAGATGGGTGTTCAAGCTTAAGAAAGATGGTGACAAGCTGTTGAAATACAAGGCTCGCTTAGTTGTGAAAAGATTTGGACAAAAGCGAGGAATAGATTTTGATGAGATTTTCTCACCAGTTGTAAAGATGAGCTCTATTCGAGTAGTACTCGGATTGGTGGCTAGCTTTGATCTGGAGCGTGAACAACTAGATGTGAAGACTGCATTTCTTCACGGAAACCTAGATGAAGAAATCTACATGGAGCAACCAGAAGGATTTGAGAAGACTAGAAAGGAGCACATGGTTTGCAAATTGAAGAAGAGTTTGTATGGACTAAAACAAGCTCCAAGATAGTGGTATAAGAAATTTGACTCGTTTATGGCGGGCCATGGATATACCAAGACAGATGCAGATCATTGTGTGTTGGTTAAAAAACTTTCAGGTGATAAATTCATTATCCTTTTGTTATATGTAGATGATATGTTGATAGTGGGACAAGATATGAAGTTGATTGGTGATCTGAAGAAGGATTTAGCAAAGTCCTTTGAAATGAAGGATTTGGGCCCTGCGAAACAAATTTTAGGCATGTGGATCATGCGAGACCAAAAATCTAAAAGGTTATGGTTATCGCAAGAACGGTATATGAATCCGATTCTGGAGAGATTCAACATGAAAACTGCTAAGCCAGTCAATACACCATTGGACAATCACTTCAAACTCAGCAAACAAAGTTTTCCTACGAGTCAAGAAGAAGAAAAAAAGTTATGGCGAGTGTACCATACTCCTCGACAGTCGGGAGTTTGATGTATGCCATGGTCTGCACTAGACCAGATATTGTTCGCGCGGTTGGAATTGTTAGCAGGTATCTTTCCAATCCTGGGAAGGATCATTGGGAAGCTATGAAATGGATCTTGAGGTACCTAAAAGGCAGTGCAAATAAGTCCTTGAGCTTTGGAAAAAGAAACCCAGTTCTTGAAGGTTATACAGGTGTGGATATGGCTAGTGACCTGGATAGTAGAAAATCTACTTCAGGGTTTGTGTTTACATTTGCAGGGGGAACTGTATCTTGGCAATCTAAATCGCAGAAATCTGTTGCGTTGTCGACTACTGAAGCCGAGTATATTGCTTTGACAGAAGTAGGAAAAGAAATGCTTTGGTTGAAGAGGTTTCTTCAACAATTGGGAATGAAGCAGGAAAGGTACGATACCATTGCGATAGTCAGAGCGCATTGGAATTAAGTAAGAATGCGATGTACCAATCTCGCACGAAGCACATTGATGTCAGATATCATTGGCTACGTCAAGTAGTGGAAGAACAACAGTTCAAGTTGGAGAAGATTCACACTGACAAAAATCCTGCTGACATGATGACGAAAGTTGTAACAGGAGGAAAGCTTCAGCTTTGTGCCGAGTTGATCGGCATGGAATGCATGTGAAAATTACAGTATATTACCCTTTGGTTGGAGGGGAAGAATTGTGGGGCCAGCCATATGAAAATCCAGCCAAATTTTAGTTGGCAGCAAAAGAAAGAAAAACTTGTGGTGAGCTGCCCACATGAAGAATATAATAAAAAAATAAAAATGAAAGAAAGGGGAAGTTGATGCCGCAAGAAAATGTCAGGAATTCACATTGTGCTTTCTCCTATAAATAGGAGCATTCGAAAGAAGAGAAATGCACCAAGAAGAGAGGAAGAAAAAGAGCAGAAAGGAAATTTTCTTGAGTGTTATTTTTCAGTGAGATAAAAATAGAGTGTTTGAGTAAATCCTGTGAGTGTGGGAAAAATACACTAGGTTGGGTATTAACTCTATTATTCCTTGTTTAGGTGCGGGGTCTCACTGGGTCACTATATTTTACATTTCTATTATAAGGGAGTGTGAAAAGATATTGTAATTATCTTGAAAATATAGTGGAATTGTTCGGAGGTTGTCCCGTGGTTTTTTTCTCTATTTGGAGGTTTTTCCACGTTAAATCTTGGTGTCTTATTTCTTGTATATTTTATTTATTTGGGATATTCTTAGTATGCTCTGTGGTTGCAGTTTATTCTGATCTTCCACATCATAAAAGAATTATTCCTGTTTTATTGCAAGAGAATTTCTTTTGTCATTCTTGAGATGCTGGGATTGGGATTATTGTTCACTATTTCACATCAGTATTTTAATTTATACCTTCCGCATTTGCGCATCTGAGCACAACAAGTGGTATCAGAGCTCAAGTTGGACTTTGTATCGATCAGTGTAAATTAAATGGAGGACAACGTGGGTACCATGGTGAAGCTCACAGCAACCAATTACTCCATTTGGAAGCAAAAAATGGAGGACATACTTTTCTACAAAGATCTGTATGATCCTGTAGAAAAGGGAGACAACAAGCCAGATGATGTGAAGGATGACGATTGGAAAAAGTTACATAGAAAGGCTGTCAGTTTAATCCGACAGTGGGTGGATATCAGCATATTCCACCATGTTGCCACGGAGTCGAAAGCCCATACTCTGTGGAACAAAATTGAACAGATGTATCATAGGAAGACTACACAGAATAAAGTTTTCGTCATTACAAAGCTTGTAAATTTAAAATACCGGGATGGAAGATCAGTTGCAGAACACTTGAATGAGTTTCAAGACATGGTAAACCAACTTGTTACCATGGAAATGAAACTTGATGAAGAGCTGCAGGCGCTGTTACTTTTGAGTTCTTTACCGGATAGCAGTGAGACTCTGGTGGTCTCGTTGAGCAACTCTGCCCCTGAAGAAAACTGACTTTGACCCGAGTCAAAGACAATATGTTTAATGAAGAAACAAGATGAAAAGACTCAGGGGCAAGTAGTTCCCAAGCCCTGGTCACAGAAACCAGGGGGAGAAGTAAAAGTAAAGGTCGGAATAACAAATTCAGAGATAAATCACAATCTCAACCCAAGAGAAAATTCAAGTGTTATCACTGCGGTGAAGAAGGACATATCAAAAGAAACTGCAAAGCCTGGAAGAACAGAGGTTGGAGAAACAACAAGGCAGAGAACGATGAAAATACTGCAACCCATTTGATCAATGGGGAAGTGGTGTTGCTCTATGTTGAAAAAGAAGAGTGTCATGTTGCTGATTCTTGTGTTGAATGGGTCATTGACTCAGCAGCATCATACCATGAAACCTCTCAGAAGGAATTCTTTTCTCTATACAAAGAAGGAGACTTTGGTAGAGTAAAGATGGGCAACAATAGTGTTGCAAATATTGTGGGAATTGGTGATGTGTGCATTCAAACTGATATTGGGTGCACAATAACATTAAAGGATGTGCGGCATGTACCTGACTTACGTCTAAACCTGATATCTGTGCATGCATTGGATCTAGCAGGCTATACTAACAACTTTAGTAATGGCACGTGGAGGCTTACCAAAGGATCATTGTTAGCTGCTAGAGGTACAGTGAGATCGACACTGTACAGAACTCAAGTGAAACTGATGAAGGGTGGATTGAATGCAGTCGAAGATGATGCTTCGCCAAATTTGTGGCACAAAAGACTGGCTCATATTGGTGAAAAAGGATTGCAAATTTTGGCAAGAAAGTCCCTCATCCCATTTGTCAAAGATTCAAAACTGAATCCTTTTGATTATTGTCTCTTTGGAAAGCATCATAGAGTGTCTTTCAGCAAAACCTCGAAGCTGAAAGAGAATGTGTTGGAGATGGTGTATTCACATGTATGTGGACTCATGGAAGTAGAGAGTCTCGGTGGTAGTAGATATTTCGTGACATTTATTGATGATGCTTCAAGAAAATTGTGGGTGTATTTCTTGAGAATGAAGAACGAAGTTTTTCAGTACTTCAAAAGGTTTCATGTTATGGTGGAGAGACAGACTGGTAAACCTTTGAAGTGTCTTTGCTCAGATAATGGGGGAGAATATACTTCCAATGAATTCAAGAATTATTGTGCCGAGCATGGCATCAGGCATGAGAAGACTGTACCTGGAACCCCACAACATAATGGTGTGGCTGAAAGAATCAATAGAACCATTATGGAGAAAGTGAGGTGTATGTTAAGAATCGCTAAGCTACCTAAGCCATTCTGCGGTGAAGCTGATCTAACGGCGTGCTACCTGATTAACCGACCTCTATCTTTTCCTTTGGGCTTTGATATCCCTGAGAGAGTGTGGTCTGGACATGATGTTAAATACACTCATTTAAAGGTGTTTGGATTCAAAACTTTTGCTCACATAAGCAAGGAACAAAGACAAAAACTTGACGATAAAGCCATTCCTTGTATATTTTTGGGCTATGGAGATGAGGAATTTGGCTATAGGTTATGGGATCCAGAAAATCGAAAAATTATCAGAAGCAGAGATGTAGTGTTTCATGAGCAAGAAACTGTGTCTGATTCTGCTTCACCAGAAACGAGAGAATCAAGTGGAAAGGTGGATCTTTCACCTGTCAAACTTCCTGGAGATGCTACAGCAGGGGGAGAGTGTGATAGAGAACTCAGGGTTGATGATGAGCCAGCAATAGAAGATGGTGATGGTGGTGGTGAAGGTGTCGAGCAAGAAGACATCGAAGCTCCGCCTCAGCTCAGGAGATCAAATCGAGTGATCCAACCATCTACGATATACCCTAGTTCCACGTATATTACCATCACTGAAGAAGGGGAGCCAGAAAAATTTGAAGAAGTACAAACTCATAAGGATAATCAGTGGATGAAAGCCATGCAAGAAGAAATGGATTCACTGATGAAAAATGAAACTTATGAGCTTGTGAAGCTTCTGAAAGGTAGAAAAGCCTTGAAAAATAAATGGGTGTTCAAGCTTAAGAAAGATGGTGACAAGCTGTTGAAATACAAGGCTCGCTTAGTTGTGAAAGGATTTGGACAAAAGCGAGGAATAGATTTTGATGAGATTTTCTCACCAGTTGTAAAGATGAGCTCTATTCGAGTAGTACTCTGATTGGTGGCTAGCTTGGATCTGGAGCTTGAACAAGTAGATGTGAAGACTGTATTTCTTCACGGAAACCTAGATGAAGAAATCTACATGGAGCAACAAGGAGGATTTGAGAAGACTGGAAAGGAGCACATGGTTTGCAAATTGAAGAAG
Source organism: Striga hermonthica (assembly GCA_902706635.1). Taxonomy (NCBI): domain Eukaryota; kingdom Viridiplantae; phylum Streptophyta; class Magnoliopsida; order Lamiales; family Orobanchaceae; genus Striga; species Striga hermonthica. The sequence continues at coordinate 2,087,063 of CACSLK010012233.1, forward strand.
AGTTTGTATGGCCTGAAACAAGCTCCAAGACAGTGGTATAAGAAATTTGACTCATTTATGGCGAGCCATGGATATATCAAGACTGATACAGATAATTGTGTGTTTGTTAAGAAATTAATTCCAGGTGATAAGTTCATTATCCTTTTGTTATATGTAGATGATATGTTGATAGTGGGACAAGATATGAAGTTGATTGGTGATCTGAATAAGGATTTAGCAAAGTCCTTTGAAATGAAGGATCTGGGCCCTGCGAAACAAATTTTGGGCATGTAGATCATGCGAGACTGAAAATCTAAAAGATTATGGTTATCGCAAGAACGGTTTGTGAATCCGATTCTAGAGAGATTCAACATTAAAACTGCTAAGCCAATCAATACACCATTGGACAATCACTTCAAACTCAGCAGACAAAGTTGTCCTACGAGTCAAGAAGAAAAAAAAAAGTTATGGCGAGTGTACCATACTCTTCGGTAGTCGGGAGTTTGATGTATGACATGGTCTGTACTAGACCAGATATTGTTCGCGCGGTTGGAATTGTTAGCAGGTATCTTTCCAATCCTGGGAAGGATCATTGGGAAGCTGTGAAATGGATCTTGAGGTACCTAAAAGGCAGTGCAGATAAGTCCTTCAGCTTTGGAAAAGGAAACCCAGTTCTTGAAGGTTATACAGATGCGAATATGGCTAGTGACCTGGATAGTAGAAAATCTACTTCAGGGTTTGTGTTTACATTTGCAGAGGGAGCTGTATCTTGGCAATCTAAATTGCAGAAATCTGTTGCCTTGTCGACTACTGAAGCCGAGTATATTGCTTTGACAGAAGCAGGAAAAGAAATGCTTTGGTTGAAGAGGTTTCTTCAACAATTAGGAATGAAGCAGGAAAGGTACGATATCCATTGGGATAGTCAGAGCGCATTGGATTTAAGTAAGAATGCGATGTACCACTCTCGCACGAAGCACATTGATGTCAGATATCATTGGCTACGTCAAGTAGTGGAAGAACAACAGTTCAAGTTGGAGAAGATTCACACTGACAAAAATCCTGTTGACATGATGATGAAAGTTGTAACAGGAGAAAAACTTCAGCTGTGCCGAGTTGATCGGCATGGAATGCATGTAAAAATTACAGTATATTACCCTTTGGCTGGAGCGGGAGAATTGTGGGGCCGGCCATATGAAAATCCAGCCAAACTTTAGTTGGCAGCAAAAGAAATAAAAACTTGTGGTGAGCTGCCCACATGAAGAATATAATAAAAAAATAAAAATGAAAGAAAGGGAAAGTTGATGCCGCAAGAAAATGTCAGGAATTCACATTGTGCTTTCTCCTATAAATAGGAGCATTCAGAAGAAGAGAAATGCACCAAGAAGCGAGGAAGAAAAAGAGCAGAAAGGAAATTTTCTGGAGTGTTATTTTTCAGTGAGATAAAAATAGAGTGTTTGAGTAAATCCTGTGAGTGTGGAAAAAATACACTGGGTTGGGTATCAACTCTATTATTCCTTGTTTAGGAGTGAGGTCTCACTGGGTCACTATATTTTACATTTCTATTTTAAGGGAGTGTGAAAAGATATTGTAATTATCTTGATAATATAGTGGAATTGTTCGGAGGTTGTCCCGTGGTTTTTTCCTCTATTTGGAGGTTTTTCCACGTTAAATCTTGGTGTCTTATTTTTTGCATATTTTATTTATTTTGGATATTCTTAATATGCTATGTGGTTGCAGTTTAATCTGATCTTCCACATCAGAAAAGAATTATTCTTGTTTTATTGCAAGAGAATTTCTTTTGTCATTCTTGAGTTGCTGGGATTGAGATTATTGTTCACTATTTCACGTCAGTATTTTAATTTATACCTTCCGCATTTGCGCATCTGAGCCCAACAGGGCGGAGTACATTCAAGCTTACCCGTGTTGTAGCCTTGGATCACCTTTTAAACTATGTTGAGTATTTGTATATTAAAAAGAAGTCAAATTATACAGTAGGACACTCCTTGTTTCATAGACTATGCCCAAACAATTAAATAATTAAAGTTAAATGTTCATATTTTAATCTAATCAACTTTTGGAATAATTGATTTCATGCGCCTAAGAATTACAAGTTAAATGTTTGAATACCTCTTTTTTCTTTCTTAAAAAACTTTGTGAGAAATCTATTTCTTGAAAAAATACATTGTGAAAAAAAAATGTTCTATCTTTTTATTAATTCTGTAAACATATTCTCGTGTTAATATTCTATATCTATCTTATCAGTTAAAATTAATATTATTTTAATGATCAACAAATAGACATTCATATTAAACTAAAAAATATATTAAATTTTTTTATTGCAGTTTATTACCTATCATTACCAAATCAAGAGTTATTTTAACAAAAAAAAAGTTATCTTAGGACTAATTTACATTTTTTAGATTACTTATTAATTTAACCTTTTAACATTTATAGGGGTGAAATTTTACACCGGAGAACTGAACGGGATCTCAATAGTTGTATTCATTTGTTGAGAATGATGGCTACAACCTACAAATCTATGTACTGAAATTTGAGAGGGTAGAGTCGCATCTTTGAAGATTTAGGGTGGACGATTCTCCTCCAGTATTGTCCATTTCGGTGGCCCTCTGGTGCTCTCTTGGAGGGGGCTGCAACCCAAATTCTGATTTAGGGTTTTGTTGGAGAAAGGGTTTCGGTCAAATTGCTTCTTC
>CACSLK010012233.1:2162285-2174377 GCA_902706635.1 Striga hermonthica
TTAGTCCTTCGTTTAGGTGGTTTTGTTCTTTTAGTTTTCATTGTGTGTTTTTTGGTGTTTTTCTTTTCAGTATTTGTTCGTTTTATTTCAGAGATGAATTCAGGCTAGGCAATGTGCAGTGGCTCTGTTTTTCATTCTCCTTTATTTTTAGGTTGTGGAGTTCTCTAGGCCGCCTTGTGCGAGTCCTCTCAGTTTGCTATTCCTGTTGGTGTTTTAGGAGTGTTCTTGGTTTGGGCGTTGGCCCCTGTCCTATTACCCTGTTGGGGCCTTAGATTACCCCGTTGGGGCCTTGTAATTTGTTCCTTTTGCACTTTGGTGCTTTTTATATTATCTCTATCGTTTCGAAAAAAAAAAAAAAACAAATTAGTCAGATTTACACAATTTGTGCAATTAAGATATATTAAAAATGCATTTCACAAAAGTCTTAGAAGTTAGAAATTATTATGGTGTTATAAATTATAATTATTATCTTATAAATTAGAATTTAGAATTTATTATCTTATACATTATAATTATTATCTTATGTTAGAAGTTAGAACTTAAAAAAATGCAATTATATGTAGTTTCGAATTGATAATCTCGAAATACAAAAAAGAAGGAAAGCAGAGGGTTTTGAGGTGTCACCGAGGGGAACATTATAGAGACAGTATGGAAGATTTAGCTAAGGCTATTGTGAGACGTTCGAAAACTAAAGCGACCAACTGCCTTTTTGAGATAAAGTCAAATTGGAGGCAGGATCTACAATGACCGTGTATGCCGAGGGTCATCGATAGATGAGAGGATTTAGCGCTTCATCTAAAGAGATGGTCTGTGATATGACTGTTGTTCAGGCAAAATGGGCAGTAATTTTGGCTGCGATTCAGGAGAAAAACCCGGTAGACAACGCTACAGACAGTTGTACGTAACTTGATATTTCAATGGGATCTACTCTGCACTCGATCGAATAAGATGGGCGGGGGCGCTTGATATATTATGATATTCAATTGTGTTTATATGTTAATTTCAACTTATATTTGTTATTGACTTTAGACCATGTACATATACGTTGATTGTTAAGGAATTGTTTAGTTATAATGTGGCATAGCATTTGGAAATGGATAAAAATAAAATGAACTAACGACAAATAAAAAAAAACTTCAACCAAACGTCGACCGTACAGGAAAATAAAAAACTAAATAAAAAAAACAACATTCATTAAATCAATATTGTGCCATGTCCCAATCCGCCTTAATTACGGCCAGCGTATTTGCAAAACGTGCCGCCAAATGAGGATCAATACTCTCGCATCCTCGCATTTAGCCAAGTGACACAACTTTTAATGGTTTAATTGATGCATTTAAATTAAATTTAGCTATGACACTGTTTGTCCCGTTTTTGTTGCTATTTTCATTGCTATTTTATGTGTTGTTTTCCCCCGTTTTAGGTCTTTTCTTAGGGGTCTTCGGTCCTTTTTGTTCATTCTCGAGTTTTTAGTATTTTTCGTTGTGTTTAGTATTTTCGTTGTTATTTCTTCTATTTTCTCTTGCTTTTGTATGTGTTCGATGGTGGTGTTTTCAGGTTCCCAAGAGTTCTGCGTCGGTTTGTGAGATTTGAGCATTCGAGGATTGAGTTTTTAGCTTGGGGAAGGCCCGAGGGACGCTAGCCGAGAGCACGTGAGTCTAAGTTGAGGATTTTTTGGAGCAGTCCTGGCCATAGCGCCGCTATGGCCAATTCAGCTAGCGGCGGTACGTAGCATAGCGATGGGCTGCAGCTCGGCCATTTTCTCCCTTAGCGGCGGTTTGGGGAAAGCGCCGCTATGCTTTATTTTGTAACTGCTGCGGGTTTTTCGTGATTTCGAATTGGGGATGATTAGGATCGAGCTTAGGGCTTTTGAAACTCATTCCAGACTTGGTTTTTCACAGTTTTTCACCTTGAGAACACATCTTTCATTGGTTTTTGCTTTTGGATTGGATTGGGAGCTTAATAACTCGTACCCTAGCTTTGGATCTAGATTGTTCGTTGTTCTTCGACTTTGGATTTCTTATCAATCGTAAGCATTTCTTTCCTTGTTTTGATATGATGATGTTTGCTTGGGCTGATGAATATGTTGGTGTTGAATCGATCATGAGTAGCTAAATTCATATGCTAGGGAATAGGGGATTGATGTTTTGAATTCGTTTGCGATTATCATGTTCGTGATTGTTCAATTTGTACGAGTTAAGCTTTTTTTTAGGGTTTTCAATCTTTGTTCATGGGTTTCAAGAATTGTTGAAGGGTAACACTTCAACGTCCAATTGTTTCAATTGAATTCGATAAATTCGTGCATGTTGTTGAAAATTCTAAACGGATTAGTGGATTAACTACCTTCTAGTCTTCTTTAATCGACTCTTAGAACCGAAAGGGGAGGAGTCGGTCGAAATAGACTTGTATAAACTAGGCTTGTTCGTGATTGTATTGCCTAGGTGTTAAATGACTTTTTAACTTGTCGTTTAAGTTTGTTCTCTTGTTACGAAAAGTTATTGAGAATGAGTGCTTGAACGTGCCGGTTATTCAAATCACTTAACCGAACAATCTCTAGCTTGATAATTGCAATATCGAACCAAAGTGGATATCCCCGACTCCCTAGCTCCTTAAATCTTATTCGTTTTTCGTCTTTGCTTGCTATTTTATTGCTTTATTTGAGTCTTCGTAGCAATTAATAATTGAAACAAATCAAATCACTTGAATTAGAATGTTTAGGAATTTTACCTCTTTTACTTTCCCTTTTGTGTTAGAGTAAACGTACAAGATATTCCGGCTAGCCTTCCTCGAGAGACACGACCCGGTGTCGAATCTTTTGATTTAACTCCGGTAAAAATACTTACAACAAATTGGCGCCGTTGCCGGGGAAGGTTTATGACTTATTTTGTGCGCCTATTCATTTTATTTTCAGTGTTTCTCTTATTTTCTGTGATTTCTTGTTTTTGTGTTTCTTTTGCTTTGTTTTCTTTGTCTAGTTCTAGTGCTTTCTTTGTTTTGATTTCTCTTCGTTCTTTTTGTTGTCTATCTGGTGCCCGTGAAGTTTTTGTTGTTTGTGTTTATGCGTACCAGGAGTGGTCGTGTAATCATCCCAAACGACGAATCCATCCAACAGGACCTACGAGACTTACTAGCTAGTCTTGCACCAGTATCTTCTACATCAGAAGACCAAACCGACATGGCACAGAATGAGCAAGATGAGGAGGTTAACAATCCTTCTAAGTCTCTTCTTCGCGATTTGGCTCAACCGGTGATTGGGCCAGTAACTTCGTGCATCCAACTGGGGACAGCTGCTCGAAACTACGAGCTAAAGACGATTCACTACAACCAACTCCCATCTTTCCATGGTATTCCCAATGAAGATCCACTTCATTTCATGCGTGAATTCTACAATGTCCTCCAAACATTTCCGCTCCACGGACTAAATGAGGACCAGTTGAAGATGCGGTGTTTTCCGGAAACACTCAAGGATCGGGCTAAGGCGTGGCTGATGACACTTGCTTCAGACTCTCTTACCACTTGGGAGCAAGTGTACACGAAGTTCATCGGGAGGTATTACTCCCACCAGAAAACTCAAGAGCTGCGGTCACAAATCGTTTCTTTTGCCCAACAACACCGGCCCTTTTGATGAACAACTTCTATGACGCTCTCCACCAGAACCTTCAGTACATGGTGGATAACGCAGCTGGTGGAGATATTGGGGCAAGAACGGCAGAAGAGATGATGGATATCTTTGAGGCGATGTGTTCCAATTCGTCTCAAAAGAGCAGTCGAGGGAAGAAGACCGTGGTAAACGAGGCATCTCCGAGGCAGGACATGATGGCTCATCGGATAGCCGAGCTCACGGAGCAGATGCGGCTACTAAATACTCGAGGAATGCAACCAGTCCAGACCATGGCAGTGGATACATGCGGTGCGTGTGGAGCTCAAGGGCACAGGTCAGAGGTGTGCCCATCAGCAATCGATCAGGATTTCGGGGACCAATATGCCGACGTCAACGCCCTCCAAGGATATCAGAACCGGCAAGCCAACGACCCTTTCGCCAACACATACAACCCCGAGTGGAGAAATCACCCACACTTCTCGTGGTCCAACAACAACAACACCCTCCAGCCACCTCGCCCAACAACAACCTCGTCCCAACTTCATTCCTCGTCCGAACTATCAACAACAACAGCAACCGAAACAACAAGCCCAAGGGTCTGGATCAAACTCGTCAAATCAGGATGATAATCTGGACAAGATCCTTCAGTTCATCACGAACCAAGATGCATCAATCAAGCGTCTTGAGACGCAAGTAGGCCAGCTAGCCACACGGGTCGGGACCATCGAGACCGAGTTGAACAAAAGTAAGTTGCCAAGCCAGTCGGAGCATGCGAATTCGGTGACCGTGATTATGCCCAAAGAGATTAAGGAAGTCAAAGAGGGCCCGAAGAAGCATAGGAGAACGAAAGAAGCTCCAATGACACCACCACATGAGCCGACCTTGCACAAATCTCCGAACCCGTACAGACCCAAGATTCCATTCCCGAGTAGACTTTTGGAGGAGAAGGACCGTAAGCTGATGCGAGACCTCCATATCATGTTGGCTAAGGCCAATGTCGATTTATCGCCTCCCGACATAATGAAGAAAATTCCGGCCTCCGCGAGGTTTTGCAAGGAAGCAACAACCAACAAGAGGCGGTTCGAGAGTGGTGACGGGGTGATTATGTGCGAGGCGGCAAGTGTCTTCCAATACGACCTGCCAAAGAAAGAGAGGGATCCCGAAGGCTTTGTGATCGATATAGCCTTCGGGAATAAAAAAAATGCTTGGGGTATGCTTGACCTTGGGGCGGGTATAAATCTCATGCCGCTTTCTATTTATCGGCAACTCGAGCTCGCCGATTTGAAACCCACTAAGATGCAATTACAGCTTGCTGATCGCTCGCTTCGACCCAAGGGAATTGTGGAGGATGTGCTTGTTCGAGTTGGGAAGCTGATTGTGCCTGTAGACTTTGTCGTGCTAGATGTGGGAGAAGTGCAAGAAAATGGGAAGGGCCACACCATTCTCCTCGGACGACCGTTCATGGCGACCACGAACACGAAGATTGATGTCAAGAGTGGGACGCTGAACATGACGGTATTGGACGAATCCATGGCTATATCCGTCGGGGAGATTCAACCTGAGCCGCAGGTAAAGTCTGCGGAAGAATGCATGTCTATTGTAGCGAAGGACCAGATCATTGAAGAGGCGTGTGTGCGAATATACACGAGGAGACCGGTGAAAAACCATGTCAAGAAGAGAAGCCACCACAACCAACCTGTTCCTCCCAAGCCGAGCTCAATGGAGCTGCTCCGGACCCAATGGAATGAACGATTTGATGTGTCAGACGCCCGCCGCTATTCGTGGCCTGACCACCTCAACCCTCCGCCACCACCACCGAACTTACAGTGACTGTTCTAGTCACTGTGCAATGTTTATATATATATTTCTTTCAAAAAAAGAAAAAAGCAGTAGAAGGTAAGCGCTGCTATGGTCATAACGACGCTATGAAGGATTTGAAAGCGGCGCTGTGAGGATAGCGGGGTCATAGCGATGGCCAGAGGATTTTCAGAGAAGCGGATGTTGGCGCCGCTATGGCCATAGCGGCGCTAAGGAAAATTTGAAAGTTTCGGTATGTGGATAGCGAGGCCATAGCGACCTTCAGACAGTTTTTTTACTTATTCGCATAGCGGCGCTATGAGAATAGCGCCGCTAACCCCTCGACTTATATAAAAGAAAAAACGGATGAAGAAACACAAACTCCTCCAAATCTTCAAACAACACCCGCACCCCTATCATCTGCGACCAACTCCCACGACTCCCTATTCTCGGCCACTGCACCCCCGACCGTCTATCATCCTCCGGCAATCATCTCTGACCGTTCCATCACCGGCATATCTCCACTCATCACCACTTACATCCATCCGTTGCTCTACCATATAACACCGCACCCTAGTTCGCAACTACTTGGCCACTTCACCTCCGCCCGTCCAACCACCATCAACATCTCCAGTCGTGCTTCTCCGGTGACTTCATCCCAGCTACCTCCGGTTGGGACTCAACCCTTCCGGTGTTCAATTGTCCCTCGCAAGAGTTCACCCGGAACCCTAGCTCGTGAAATTTCTCATCTCCGACCGAATTTCGCATCAACAGGTACCGATAGTTTCTCAGTGATTGCGTATTGGTTATTGTTGCGGCTCGAGGAGGCCTACTCTGGGTTCAAACTGTAGCAAATTGTTCAAAAGCTCTCAGCCCTCAATCCCGCACACCAAGTGTTCGACGAATTGCCCGAACCAAAAAATCATGGGCAAAACAACCGGGGCTTCGAAGAAAAAGGCCTCCGCGGCTTCTACGTCCCGAGCGGCAGCCTCTACGAGTCCGATACCGACCCGCCAACCGACACCCGGTCCCTTGCTCAACAACACGGGATCCCCTTCGACGTCCAATCAATGGACGAGGTCACGACTTACCAGAGGCTCGCCGGCAAACCATTTGCGGCCCCACGCACCCTCGACTGGGAATACTTTGCGACTTTGGGCATCGAGGACGATCTCAGCCGTTACATAACACTGCTCGACCTCGTAGAGTTCGAAGACATGGAGCAATATGCTTACCGGAACTTGACCCTCGAGTTCTTTAGCACAGTGGCCATGCACGACAACGACAAGTACCTCACCGCTCGACTTAAGGGGCAAGAGTACAAGGTCACCGACAAAGTGCTCCGGGACATTTACAAGTTCAAAGCCTCTATCGGGACTTGTCACAGCCCAATGGGATGGAAAGCTGACCCATATTGGCCGACCATCTCCCCGTGTGAGAAATTCAAGAGATCCGGGGCTTCTTCGGGCTTACTCTCCGATGTGGCTCATGCCGTGATCCACAAATATATTTCACACATGATTTTCGGCAAGAAGGAATCCAACAAAGTGAGTGAGCATCAGGTATTCATCATATGGTCGATTTCGCGGGACAAGTCGGTTAGTATGCTGCAGTATCTTAAGGAGTCCCACTTCGATGTGCCCAACGACCCGAGGCGTGGACCGACATTGGGGCATGTCGTATGCAAGACTGCCGAGCACTTTGGGGTTGACATTGACGAGCCAAAGGTCCTTGCCCGCTCGATTTCTCATCGGGAGCTCTATCATGGGCATTTCTTTAAGCCCGGCGGTGCTGTTATTCCCGTCCGCGAGCGAGATTGCTACAAGGCCTATTGTAAGGAAATGGGCATACCTTTACCCGAGGATCAGTCGGCAGCCGGCACGTCGACCGGACCAGCCCCAGCGGCCTCTCATGACGGAGACGATGATGACTCGGAGGCCGACGCACATCCCGAGCACGATACTTATCAGCCTCCCCCGTCGATGGATGGGCACCCGAGCATATTTTCACAGCAGGCTCCCGCTTGGTTCACCTCGTTCCAAGCTCGGTATGACGAGAACCAGACTCAGAATGACGAGCAGAACCGAGCCATCCACGCCGAGGTGTCGTCGCACAATGTGCGGCTTGAGTCATACATAGAGCACCACGATGCGCGTTGGACGGCCTACACAGAGCAGAATGCGGCCCATTGGAAGTCCTTCTTGGCGACCAACGACGAGCGTTGGGCGGAGCATACAAGGGAGTGGAATGAGTTCAAGAGGAACAACGAGGCGCATTGGACTGCCCACGACGCCCGATGGGACACTTGAGAGGCACAGCGATACCAGTTTCCACCACAGCCACCACCGGACGCACAGTGACTTGTCACTGTGCTTTGTACGTTTTTCTTTCTTTTTCTCTTTTATTTTTGTATAGCTTATTTGTTTGCGAGTCGGTTTATTATATGGTCAAACTTTCCTTCACTACGAATCGACAATGGGGACATTGTCTGATTTTAAGTGTGGGGGAGTTTTACGTGCTTACGTGATTATGTGGTGGACTAGGTCTAGTTTTCTTTTTAGGTTTGTTTTTATTTATTTTCTCTTGCTTGGTGGACCGGTCTAGTTTTTAGAATTTTATTTGTTTTGTCTTTCTGAGCTTGGACTTGGTGAATTGTAAGATTGATTAATGACTGTCAGTTGAGTGGAGTGGTTGTGATGATGAGAATTGGTAGCATATCTTGATGAATTACTTGGTTATTTTGATTGACTTTATATACCTTGTGAGGTTTGAGCCATATTTGTTCTTGTGAGATGTTGGTTTGAAATTTATGCAAGCAGAGTTTGCCTTGAGTCTACTTTGAAATGAAGTGATTAGATTTGTGAAACGTGAAAATGATTGAGGCGTTCCTTGTATTTTCTTCTCCTTCTCTTTTCTATGAATAACAGTCACTAGTCACCCCCTTTGAGCCTTATATGATTTTATTGTTAACCTCATGATGATGATATTGAGTTGTGGGTTGAGAATTTGAGGTGTTCGTTGATTGAACTGTGAATACGTTCATTTGATTTGATAAAAAAAAAAGAGAGAAAAAGGGGAGCCAAATGGATTATACTCCTAGCGCTCGGTCCACTAATTTAGCGGATACGAGCCATGAGTACGGGAAACCGGTCTAGGAGACTCGAGCAGAAAACTCGAAGGTTAAACCTAGATAAGATGTCCAAATGGTTCTCACAAAAAAAAAGTAACAAAAAAAAAATGTTTGGGAAGTGTGTTAGTTTTGGAGTAGTAGGGAGGAACCGGTTGGTATTCGACAACCGGAAGAGTTCATGACTACGGTTTGGTGATAGAATTGAGTTGAATGTGTTTTTTATCTGAGCCACTTAACCTATATGTATCCTACCCGATCCAAAGAGCCTACATTACATCCCTAAAAGTCCTCTTGATTCATTATTTCACGAACTTGATTGTTTTAGAGTAAAAGTTAGACAATAGGCAAACTTATGATTGATTTGATTGACGACCAACTTGAGCGTACCTATCTTATATTTTCAAAAGAACCGAGTGAGGCATATGATATATTTTCGCTCTTGAGAGTCTTTGTCTTTCGAAATAACCGAGTTACTAGTTGAGGCATGCGCTGGTGATCATTGAAATTCTTCTCATTTGATTGATTGGTTTGAGATTAGTCTTGCTTGAACCGTTGTTTTTGCTCATTTATTTGTTTTTCTTTTCTTTTCTTTGTTCGGGACGAACAAAGGTCTTAGTGTGGGGGAGTTGTTTGTCCCGTTTTTGTTGCTATTTTTGTTGCTATTTTATGTGTTGTTTTCCTTCGTTTTAGGTCTTTTCTTAGGGGTCTTCGGTCCTTTTTGGTCATTCTCGAGTTTTTAGTATTTTTCGTTGTGTTTAGTATTTTCGTTGTTATTTTTTCGATTTTCTCTTGCTTTTGTATGTGTTCGATGGTGGTGTTTTCAGGTTCCCAGGAGTTCTGCGTCGGTTTGTGAGATTGGAGCATTCGAGGATTGAGTTTTTAGCTTGGGGAAGGCCCGAGGGACGCTAGCCGAGAGCACGTGAGTCTAAGTTGAGGATTTTTTGGAGCAGTCCTGGCCATAGCGCCGCTATGGCCATAGCACCGCTATGGCCTATTCAGCTAGCGGCGGTACGTAACGTAGCATAGCGATGGGCTGCAGCTTGGCCATTTTCTCCCTTAGCGGCGGTTTGGGGAAAGCACCGCTATGCCTTATTTTGTAACTGCTGCGGGTTTTTCGTGATTTCGAATTGGGGATGATTAGGATCGAGCTTAGGGCTTTTGAAACTCATTCCAGACTTGGTTTTTCACAGTTTTTCACCTTGAGAACACATCTTTCATTGGTTTTTCCTTTTGGATTGGATTGGGAGCTTAAAAACTCGTACCCTAGCTTTGGATCTAGATTGTTCGTTGTTCTTCGACTTTGGATTTCTTATCAATCGTAAGCATTTCTTTCCTTGTTTTGATATGATGATGTTTGCTTGGGTTGATGAATATGTTGATGTTGAATCGATCATGAGTAGCTAAATTCATATGCTAGGGAATAGGGGATTGATGTTTTGAATTCGTTTGCGATTATCATGTTCGTGATTGTTCAATTTGTACGAGTTAAGCTTTTTTTTAGGGTTTTCAATCTTTGTTCATGGGTTTCGAGAATTGTTGAAGGGTAACACTTCAAAGTCCAATTGTTTCAATTGAATTCGATAAATTGGTGCATGTTGTTGAAAATTCTAAACGGATTAGTGGATTAACTACCTTCTAGTCTTCTTTAATCGACTCTTAGAACCGAAAGGGGAGGAGTCGGTCGAAATAGACTCGTATAAACTAGACTTGTTCGTGATTGTATTCCCTAGGTGTTAAATGACTTGTTAACTTGTCGTTTAAGTTTGTTCTATTGTTACGAAAAGTTATTGAGAATGACTGCTTGAACGTGCCGGTTATTCAAATCACTTAACCGAACAATCTCTAGCTTGATAATTGCAATATCGAACCAAAGTGGATATCCCCGACTCCCTAGCTCCTTAAATCTTATTCGTTTTTCGTCTTTGCTTGCTATTTTATTGCTTTATTTTAAGTCTTCGTACTAATTGATAATTGAAACAAATCAAATCACTTGAATTAGAATGTTTAGGAATTTTACCTCTTTTATTTTCCCTTTTGTGTTAGAGTAAACGTACAAGATATTCCGGCTAGCCTTCCTCGAGAGACACGACCCGGTGTCGAATCTTTTGATTTAACTCCGGTAAAAATACTTACAACAGACACTAACATCATGATCCCGAGCGTGATACAATTGATTCGATTAAATACAAGCCATTAGAGAATGAAAGTCAACAACAAGACATTTTCATTAATACTTCAATTAACCATGAGCTTGGATGCTTTTCCTACTATAATATTCACACGAATCATATAATGATGAGAAAAGTGTCAAACAATCTTGTCATAAATTTTGGTCTAATCATATAAATTAATCGGTCTCAATATTGCTCGAACATAATCTGACTTTTTCCATTCAATTTGTTATTTCAATTGGTATTTATGAATTTCAAGTTTAAGTAGAAATATTATTTTGTATTTTAAAATTTATTATCGAGTTGAAAAGGACCGAATTTAAGAAAAAAGAGGACTACAATTTTTAATAACATCACTCATTAGTATTTTGTTAGAGCTAATTAGTATTATGTTATATAACATAATAATTTCTAAGTTCTAACATAATAATAATAATAATAATAATAATAATAATAATAATAATAAAATTCTATAAGATAATTAAATATAATTTATAATTAACAATTTCTTAATTCTAACTATATGATAATAAATTTAAATTTATAATACAATATCGAAATTCTAATATAACGTATATAATAAATATAAATTTGTTTATATAAAAAAAAAAAAAAAAAAAAAAAAAACTGGCAAAATCGGCCGTGCATGGTGCGGTCAACCAGGGAAAAAAGGTCGTGCATGGCGCGGCCAATTGGGAAAGAAGGTCGTGCACGGTGCAGCCAACCGGGAAAGAAGGCCAGCACGGTTACGGCCGCGATTCACGACCGGCCGGTCTAAAAAAGAAAATTAACATTGAAAATGAAAAGACTGTCTTTTTGGGGCGATAAGTAGTAATAAGGGGCGGTATTTAGTAACATCATATTCTTAATTGTCCTATTATTATTAAATAATATATCAAATAATAAAAAAATAAATTATTGGATTTGAGGTGATTATGACTACAACAGTTGGAAAAAAATTATAGTAATTTTTTATGAGAGATTTAAATATAAATGATCAGTTAGTGAACAACTTATTTTACCTAATTTAAATTTACAAACTGTTAATACAACCTGTCCGTCAAAATAATTGATACAATTCATCAGTCAAAATAATTAATCTGCTAATGGCCAGCAGCTATTCGCAAAAGGACAAACAAATTCGATGCTATGAGTATAAATTGAACAATCTTTATGTTATTATTAACAAAGAAAAAGAAATACAACTTTATATTATTATTATTATTAAATGTTGCTTTGAAGAAAAATATTAAATTCATGAAATCTTCAAGGATGTGACGCTATCCTCTCAAATTTCACTATGTAGAGTTGTAGGTCAAATGAATACAACTATTGCGGTAGCTAAGATTGGGATTTGCGATAGAAGTGGAATTTTTTACCAAAAAAAAAAAAA
>CACSLK010012233.1:2175820-2187632 GCA_902706635.1 Striga hermonthica
ATAATAATAATAATAATAATAATAATAATAATAATAATAATAATAATAATAATAATAATAATAAACACAATTAATGAACACTTACCTGACAGCCTAATCGCTCTGCAAATGGCTGATACCCGCTCGTCTGTTGGAAGGCAGGGTTATTGATGAATCTACGAGTCCTGCAGTGAAACCATTCGAGGTAACCCTGCTCCGGCTGCAGATAGTCGTCCACAGGGGCAATTGGGAGGAGATGATTGTCTCTATCATCGTTCCACGAGGTCAGAAGAGGTCCATGGAATGTGGACCACTCATAAAATGCCCTCCCAGTCATCCCCTGCCCTCTGTGGTGTGCGTCCCACTCTCGCTCATCCCGAATGATCGGATCTTGGGGGATGGATTGGCGACACCCAAATTGCCGGAGGACCCTATCAGGCATGTGTACCTCCCGGGTGCACCAACTGAAGATCCACAATTCGAAGAACAATAGATGCTAATAACATTAACAAAAACACTTCACAATTCGAAGTTCTAATTGGAGTCGTAATTCCAAAAAATCGAAGTTCACACAATAGTTCACAACTCAGTAACGTTTTCAATAACATTATAATTTCAAACCTAAACCCTTTTCCCTAAAATTAAAACAACAATTTAACATATTAAAAGTTCACACAACAATTTCACATATCCACCTTCAACACCTCTTCACTTCATCACAATCATCCCAAATTCACAAATATGTAACAACAAAACCAATAACACAAGCAAAGAAGCTCAAACTAAAGAACCCCCTTGAGGCATTTTATCGAACACCTTGAAATCATATATTCTCAAACAAACTACACAACCTAATCACATTTCAAATAACCCATCAATTTAACATACAAACATATTCAACAATTACATCAACATATCTCATTTCCATCAAACAAAATATTCAATATTCAAAAAATACCCTAATTCGAAAATGATTGAAAATTAGTAAAAATTGAAGTCCTAATTGAACAAAATCTAAGGAGACGGCGATAATATACCGTGCGGTGGTAGTGAGATGATGATGCCCTTTTTTTTCGACCGAATTGCAGTAGAATCGAGCTCTTCTCTTCTCTTCTCTTCTCTTCTCTTCTCTTCTCTCGCTCTCTGTTTTTGCCCAGTTCTTTTTGCTCTCTGTTCGCGTAAGAAGAAGAGAAGAAGAAGTTTTTTTTTATATATTTAATATAAAAAACGTATTCCTTCAATACGGTTTCTGCATGATTTAATTGCAGAACGTATTCAAGGAATACGGTTTCAAGAAAAAAAATTTTTTTATATATTTAATATACAAAACGTATTCCTTGAATACGGTTTCTGCATGATTTAATTGCAGAACGTATTCAAGGAATACGGTTTCAGAAATAAAAAAAAGGCACGAGGATCCCAGATTGGGGACTCGAACCCGTGTCTGTGGGTGAGTCCGGTTTCTCTGGGCGCACCTCGTACCAATGTGCCGCCAGGCACCTTGCGTTTATTTTTGCGCAAATTATATACATATACATATATTATAAATTGCAATATATTATATACTATATGTTATACTATATAATATATAGTATATAGTATATAATATAACATCTACTATATGTTATGTTATAATATAACATATAACATATGTTATATTATATTATAAATTGGATTATATAATATAATATAACATAACATATGTTATATTATAAGGTTTAGGGTTTAGAACATACATTATATTATATAATGTGAATTATTTGTAAAACGTATTCCCGGAATACGTTGTTATGTGAATTATTTATAAAATGGTAGAGCATACTATAATATAATACATAATATAACTATATATTAATATAATATACCATACTATAATATAATACATAATATAACTATATATTAATATACCATACTATAATATAATATATAATATAACTATGTATTAATATACTATACTAAATCCTAAACCCTAAACCCTAAACCCTAAACCATAAACCCTAAACCATAAACCCTAAACCCTAAACCTTAAATATGTACAAATTCGAGTTCAATTGTACGAATTCGAGTTCAATTGTATTAATTGTATTAATTTGACTTCAATTGTATTAATTCGACTTAAATTCTACTAATTCGACTTTAATCGTATTAATTTGACTTCAATTGTACAAATTTGACTTAAAGCTACTGTACATCAAAACTCAGTAAGTTTTTGCTTAATCTGCTTAGTTCCAACCACCAGTAGCAGCAACATCTGGGAATAAAAGTTTCTGCCTTGTCATGGTACTTCTCCCTGATGAAGCTCTCCAGACATTTGCGATAGGAGAAGTCTTCTTTGCCACCATCAACAGAAACGGCATAGAAACACCTGTTGTCCTGGAACTCTCCATGCAGACTAATTAGAGTTACATTGTACTAATTCGACTTCGATTGTACGAATTCAACTTCAATTGTATTAATTTCACTTCAATTGTATTAATTTGACTTCGATTGTATTAATTCGACTTCAATTGTATTAATTTGACTTCAATTGTATTAATTTGACTTCAATTGCATTAATTTGACTTTAATTGTACAAATTTGACTTCAATTGTATTGATTTAACTTCAATTGTACAAATTTGACTTCAATTGTATTAATTTGACTTCAATTGTATAAATTTGACTTCAATTGCATTAATTTGACTTTAATTGTACAAATTTGACTTCAATTGTATTAATTTGACTTCAATTGTACTAATTTGACTTCAATTGTACAAATTTGACTTCAATTGTATTAATTTGAGTTCGATTGTACTAATTCGACTTCAATTGTATTAATTTGAGTTCGATTGTACTAATTCGACTTCGATTGTACTAATTCGACTTCGATTGTACTAATTCGACTTCAATTGTACAAATTTGACTTCAATTGTATAAATTTGACTTTAATTGTACAAATTTGACTTCAATTGCATTAATTTGACTTTAATTGTACAAATTTGACTTCAATTGTATTAATTTGACTTCTATTGTACTAATTTGACTTCAATTGTACAAATTTGACTTCAATTGTATTAATTTGAGTTCTATTGTACTAATTCGACTTCGATTGTACTAATTCGACTTCAATTGTATTAATTTGACTTTAATTATACAAATTTGACTTCAATTGTATTAATTTGACTTCAATTGTATTAATTCGACTTAAATTCTACTAATTCGACTTTAATCATATTATATACATATAGTATATAATATATTAAATTTATAGTATATGTATATGTATATAATTTGCGCAGAAATAAACGCAAGGTGCCTGGCGGCACAATGGTACGAGGTGCGCCTAGAGAAACCGGACTCACCCACAGACCAGGGTTCGAGTCCCCAATCTGGGATCCTCGTATCCTTTTTTTTTAAAAAAACTGTATTTAAACAATACGGTTTACAAATAAATCAATATATAAACCGTATTCTCTGAATACGGCTTACAAATAATTCAATAAATAAAACGTATTCAGAGAATACGGTTTACAATTAAATCAATATATAAACCGTATTCTCTGAATACGGTTTCCTGGGACAAAAAAAAAAATCGACTTCAGAGAGCAAACATGTCCAAAGATAACAATCACCTAAAATATAAACCTGTTACACCAAAATTGTTACAACCTGTTACATAATTTCAGAACAATCACCTAAAAATAAAAACACAAACAAACCAACTCATATACAGTCCAAGATAATTTGACTATATAATCCAAACATAGTCCAACAAATCAAAGTAAACAATAAAAAAAATAGTCCCGCATAAAAAAAAATACACACTAACAAATCTAGTTTTCCCACTCATCACGGCGTCTACATCTATCAGTGCGAGGATGTGAAGACGGGCAATCATCCACAAAATGCTCTGTATCACCACATCTACTGCACTGCCCTCTATCACTCCGGCGGCGTGCCCGACGATCCATTTGCATGCGATGACGCCTCGTTTGCGCGCGACCGGGTCCAGCCTTCGTGATCATCCTCTCCCAATGTGGTAGTAAGGTCCATCCGACCATCGGCCATGTGTCCGGATCACCAACCGGAGCAAAAGTCCAATTAGAAAACTGAGCTACCCAGGTCTCCGTCCAAAAATAGGGATCGTACAATAACTTCGGTGGAGTATTAAGTTGTCGACACACAGCTATAGCATGAGAGCATGGTTTCCTATGTGTCTGCCACTTCAGACAACGACAACGCATCTCGTCGAACCAAACCTTACACCTGTTTTTCCACACATTGAATTATATTTATAAACAACTAAAAATTTTTGTGAACAAAATTAAAAAAATTAAAATTATAAAATAAATAAATAAAACACATAAGTTTTTTCCCCTCTACCACTCGGCCGTAGACCCGTTGTCACCTCGTATAGAGATCTCGCCGCGTTCGCACATCTCACCCTATGATTTGCGGCCGTACTCTCCAATTCGCAAAAAGCCGCATAGTGGGCACTAGCAATGGCATTACTGCATCTCGTGGACTTCTTTTGTTCCTGCTTAAACAAGTCCAGAGTTTTCATGAATGTGGCGCGTACCAAAGCTCGGCAGGGCAAGAACCTAACACCTTTCAGGACGTTGTTGTAACTCTCGGACATATTGGTCGTCAATGTACCCCATCTACGTCCTCCCTCGTCTCCAAGCATGGTCCACTTGTTCAGAGGAATTCCGAACAGGTAATTATATGCATCCGGATTAAAATCTGAAAGCCGCTCTCATATCTGTTGAAATTTTCGCTCTGAAAGCTGTGAACCCAACTCCCAACACCAATTTCGGATTTTGCTATTCCTGTACCTAGTAACAACGTTGCTCCGAAGGTGTCGAAGACAGATGCGGTGATATGCAGCGGGTTCTTGCCAAGCCGCCAATGAATCCACGGCACTCTGTAAGCCACCATCCCTGTCCGAAAGAAAGCATATCTGTCTGTCGCCGACAACATGTTGCCGTAGATTGGTCAGGAAAAATGACCAGCTTTCCCTGCTCTCTTCATCCACAATCGCATACACAATTGGCAATAACCGCTTATTTGCAGTTTGTGCAACGGCCATAAGCAACTTCCCCTTGTACGAGCCACGCAAATGCGTGTCGTCCATGCTAATTACCGGCGGGCATCTCTGGAAGATCTGAATGGCGGGACCAAAAGCCCAAAAAACAAATTTGAATTCTCTGTGCTCATAGTGGGCCGCCATATCCCCACCCTGCCATTCCCACTGTACAACTGTAGTGGGATTCGCTATTTGAAGCGCCGCAAAAAACCTACACGTTATAAAACGTAATCGTCAATACATAAACATAGTGAGATAAAATAAATAATACGTGCATTTTTAATAAAATTTTTCTTACTGAGGGAGTTGTGCGAAGTTCTCTTCCCAAGTGCCATACAAACTGTCGATGGCTTTTTTCCTCCCGTGCCACGCCTTCTTGTAGCTCACATCGACTTTCCAACATTTTTTTTACATCCTCGTGGATCAAGGTAACACTGTACTCCGGTTTCTTTTGAATCTTGGTCATGATAAGATTGGAAATCATTGTGGCGGTTACATTTCTGTGGTCATTTTTGTCGACTTCTTGCATACAACTATGCCTCTCGGTCCATTCCGTTACTTCCCACAGTTCATGAACCCGTGTGCAGTGCGTCACCCGAGCCTTCCACGGACAAGGCTGAGCTTCTTCGGATTTGCACACCACCTTGAATGATTTCTTATTCGAATATTTTGACCTAACCTCCCTCAATCTACTCACGTTCCAATTCATTATAGCAATCTGTGCTTCTTCCTTTGACCGGAAAACAGTACCCAAACGGATAGAATCGACATTTCCATTCCAAAGAGGGAGAGCATGCTCATCTCGGTCTACACACGACGGGTCCCAATCACCCATCTCGCGATGCACGTGTTGACCGGTACTAGGAAATGGGTGCTCTTCAATAAACTCTGGATCACTCTCCTCGCTTATTGATGTATCCGATTCCGTTTCCGATGTATCATCTATGAAATCGTCTTCATCAAGAATGAAATCATCATCGGGTTCTTCTCTGGCTGTTGTGCTTGTCCCTTAGCCAAAATTACGAACATGCGAAGTGGACGTACCTTCAAAATCAGGCACTCCCCCGTAAAAAGGGGGAACATCCTCAAACTGTGTAATCACTGTAGGTGCCTGCGTAACCTGCTTCAACTCTAAATGCAAATACACATAGGAGAAAGCAGGAAAATAATATATCCACTCAAAGGCACTATCAGTATTCATGTTTCCGATATTCCACGAACCATCGGGTCGGTTTGTCAGTAAACTAATCCCCTCAATTGTCAAACCATTTCGACGGAAACCAAAATTTTCATAAAGTATATCTACAAATTGTTGAAATGATATCTTCTCCCCAATGCAAAATGAACCATCCGGACGGTTTATAAAATCTGAAAATGAATCTAAAACCTCTTTGGGATAATTCTAATACACATTAACAAAGTATGGTAGTCCGGCAGACGCCATTTATACCTGTTAAAAATAAAATCACGAATTCATTTATCAAACCCTAATACTCATAATCCATCAATAACATATAATTCACTTTCAACCAAAAAAACCATAAAAAAAAATCATTCTCAATCAAATAATCCCCTTATCGAACAATAACATATAAATCATCTATAATTTCGATAAATTGAAACCCTAATTTCAAAAAACCCTAACCACAACAACAACCAAACAATTACACAATTGACAATTAACACATAATATTTCAATATCCAATTCGACATACACACATAATCATTAATCAATTAGCAATTTCAAGTTTCAAACACCAATACATTCAAACATATTATAACAATTATCAATCTCCAAATAACTCCAAACAAATATAAAAAGTTAAGATAAACCAATATACCTCGTGCGAATGAATTAACTGGAAATAAGGCTCGTGTCGCTGTTGTCGGTTCACGTTAGAGTGAAGATTGGATCGAGTTTTTTTTTCTCAACTATTTTCGCACTTCTCTTTGAAAAAATGCTCTCAGTAGTGCTCCTCTCTGTGCTGCTCGCTCGCGTAAATGGAGAAGAAAGATTTTTTTTTAATATATTTTACGCAAAACGTATTTAAGGAATACGTTTTCTGTGCATTTAAATGTAAAACGTATTCCTTAAATACGTTTTGATTAAATGAATTTTTTAAAAAAAGATAAATTTTTTTAAGACGCATTTAGTAAATACGTTTTCTGAAAACGTATTACTTAAATACGGTTTTTTTATTATTTTTTTTATTTAACGAAAATTATTTTGAAAATTGTTTACGATTTTTTTTAATTAAAACATTTAAATGAAAACGTATTCAAGGAATACGTTTTTTTAATTAATTTTTTTTGAAAAACGTATTCAAGGAATACGTATGTTTTATGCTTGTCCACTCCCATTTTTTTTTTTTTTTGTCCACTTAATTTCAATATTTTTTTTTAAATAAATCACCCGATAGAAGTGCCCACAGAAATTTATCATTGTATTAAATTACATAGGTTGTATTAAACTTGCGGTAGCTAAGTTTAATGGGCTCTGATATCATGTCTCTAACCCAGACACAAAGTTGGTCGGGCTCTGATATCATGTCTCTAACCCAGGCACAAAGTGGGCTTTGATATCATGTCTCTAACGCAGACACAAAGTTGGTCGGGCTCTGATATCATGTAAGAAATTGGGGGAAAAAGAAAGCCCATATGAAGCCCAAATGAGGTTCCATCCCAAAACCAATTGGTGAAAGGAGGAGTAGTCCATTAGACTTATAAAGTGGGTTTATTTTTCATGTATGAACGATGTGGGACAACTCACAAGTGATTTTCTAACAATAGTCATGGTCACCGGTCCTGAACCAGTCTGTGGTCAACAGTTGAGACCCAAGCTCATAGTTTGATTGGGCAAATTCGGAGCCTCATGTGTAAAATTTTTTTGATCCGGCGGGCTGCGCCGGGCCAGATCTAGCTGGAATTGGCTCGGAGAACGCCCACCATTTTTTCATTTTTTATTTCTTTCTATGGGTCGGGCCTAGCCGAGCCGGGGTCTCTTGGGAACGTTGGTGGTCCGCTAAATCTGGGCTATTGGAGATCCAATAGTTTGATTTTTTTTTTCTTATTTCGACTTCGGGTCCGAGTTCAACTCGGCCTGTCGGGTTACACAACGTCAACCAACAGTTAGATTTTTAAATCTGACCGTTGGATCATCTTGGGCGTTGAGATCCAACGATTAAGATCCAACTAGCCCGCTTGACTCATATCCGGCGGGTCTAATAAATTAAAAAAAAACTATACGTCCCGAGTTCAGAGTATTCACACCTTACACAACATCTTTCTCTCTTTTCTACACTTTTCTAAGCTCTTAAAGTGCTAATTTTTAGTTTTTGTGCTCGATTTTCTGTAAATCGGTCCAGTTCTATATAAATTCAGTCTTGAAATCCCAATTCTACATATTCATTCTCATTTTGATTTCGATTCTATAAATTTTTATTATATAATACTCTCCATTTATTATTTATTAAAACCATTCTAGTTATAAAATGTCGAGTTATCATAGTGGTGGTTTGTCGGTTGTCGGCCACCATAAAAGAGTAAAAATATAAGCGAATCTTCTTCGAATAGACCTCCATTGCTGATGTCGAGACAAAAGGTATACCGGGACGTTCTGGGTCTTCCCGATGACGTTGAGCCCGAGATATGGTCCAACGCATCTTTCACTCTATGACAAAATCCATGACAGCATACAATTGGTGGAGGAGAACCATGAGCAGTCGTACGAAGACGAGTTCGATCCTTCTCAAGGTGGAGGAACCCAACAGGATCAACTTCAAAGTCGTCAATGGTCTACAAAGAGGGCCGATGATGGCGGTGGCGGTACGACGAGATCCAAATATTCGGTCCAACCTTTTGCAGTTTTAAACCAAAGATTTTATATATGTTGTGACATTTGGTCCGACCATTAGCAAAATACTTTTTACATGAGAATTACTTGTTATTGGGTAGATAATAGTTGTACATTACAAAAATGCTTATATTTTACACGAGATTTCCTAATGCTCACACTACTTTTACCATCGCTCGTTTAATTTCATGTCTTTTGAATAGTTATAGAATTAGTAAAAAACATTTTTTAATTTCATTTGATATGATAGTGCTAATACTGTATCTATACCCGAGCTTAAAGAAATTTATCGTCCCTTTGTGGGAAAAACATTTTCATATTCGGTGTATCATGTCATTCATATTTGTGTTCAAACGGGTTATCATGCTTTAAAAGAGACGGTACACCTATTAGGAATGTCGTTACTTATTTACATCATCGTCCGCAAGAAATTAAAAAATGGGGACACTATTGTAGAGAGCAAGGTTTTACACTTAAAAAATTCCAACCTGACGTTCCTAAATGTTAGAAATCAACTTATAAAATGTTATTGAAAATGTATGCATTTTCTCATCAAATTGAGGAATTTTTTCGTAGTCCTCATCGGATGGATGATTGTGATGTAATCATTATCACCCAAGATGGGTAAATTGCCACACACTTATGAAATTCTTAGAAAAATTTCAAGATGCTACTAACTTACGTTATCACCCAAGAATGGGGTTTTAGAGATATTTCTACTAGTAATCCTCATGTACATTATGAACTTGCAAGAGATATGTTAAGAAAATAGTTATTTTTTTTTCCATACATTTTTAGTTACAGCTTTGTTAGATCTGTCATTACACGAAAAATGGTAGCTCAACCAACTTCACACATATTATTAAATTATGTATCAACTCCCCCTTTCCAGTTACACTGATGTCCTGGCTACCATTGTAAGACCTAAACCACGGTAGCTCGTGGATCAAGCAAAACGTCTACTACCATTTAATGAAGCTTATTATCACAAAATATACCTCCAAATATTCGACCTGGAAAGTATTAGAATTTTCTTGAGGAACGTTCTCCAATGAACAACGATGATGATCGACACAACACAATATTTTCCTGTGGTATATGTTGGGGAAAGAAAAACGATGATGATCGACGCCCACTTCTCCCTTTTTTTTCGACTGCATCAATGCAATAATGATTGGCAGAAGACAATTTTTTCCTCTGGTATATGTTTGGGAATGGAGAACGATTGGCAATCAATTTTGCTTTTTTTTTTTTATAATTTTTTTCCGTCTGTATCAATGATCTTGTTTTTAAAATTCAAATTTGATTATTCCCATCATCAATCCAAAAATCGTGCGCAAAAAACATGGGATAGGGTTGACATAGAGCAGTAACTGGTTTTAGGCATGAATGCAAATAATTCTTATCTATTAGGTATAATCTCAATTAAAGTGTTATTAATAGTAACGTTGCAATTTATTTCAAATCGTGTAGGATGCTTACAAATTTCCCTATATATATATATATGTTAGAATATCACTTGTGAGTTGTCCCACATCGTTCACACATAGAAAATAGACCCACCTTATAAGTCTAATGGGCTACTCCTCATTTCACCAATTGGTTTTGGGATGGAACCTCACTTGGGCTTCATATGGGCTTTTCTTTTCCCCCAGTTTCTTACATGGTATCAGAGCCAGGTCTGAGACATGGTATCAGAGCCAGGTTTGAGACATGATATCAGAGCCCACTTTGTGCATGGGTTAGAGACATGGTATCAGAGCCCGACCAACTTTGTGTCTGGGTTAGAGACATGATATCAGAGCCCACTTTGTGGTTGCGTGTTAGAATATCACTTGTGAGTTGTCCCACATCGTTCACACATAGAAAATAGACCCACCTTATAAGTCTAATGGGCTGCTCCTCCTTTCACCAATTGGTTTTGGGATGGAACCCCACTTGGGCTTCATATGAGCTTTTCTTTTCCCCCAGTTTCTTACAATATATATGTGTGTGTGTGTGTGTGTATATATTATTTCCTTTATTGAGAATAATCAAGACATGCTTAAGAGCTAACTGACATAATTTATACAATTTCTTCACAATATATAATTAATTAGGGAATGAGCGCTAATTATTCTAACAAACAATTATTAAAACATCACCAACAAAGTCAAACTTGGAATCACCTATTGATATGCAGCTGTCACCTTTTTTGGCCTATAAATTCATAGTTTCTGATTTTCACTTGTGCACCATCTATCTATTTTATATTTATTAGTAAATCACTCCTCAGTTTAAGAGTTCTCTGTTTGAAAAAAAAAAAAAAAAATGGAAAAGTCACATACTATTAGTTTTTGTTTTATTGTTTTTATGCTTTTATTCCCAATGTTTGAAGGAGAATTATTGGTCAATTGTACAAGAAAGGGAGATGGACAAGAAAGCTGGGGTTACGTTACAGTTCGGCCCAGTAATGTCTCATAACTTGCAAATATCTTTTCATTTTTTTCTTGGCTTAGACCCAATTACAAGTAATTTAATGAAATATATCACAATCTTTTTGTTTTTCACAACAGAGGCCCATATGTTTTGGTGGTTCTACAAAAGTCCTTATAGGACTCAGGGTCTAACAAGGTCACGACCCATAATCCTTTGGCTGCAGGGTGGACCCGTTAGTATATTCCTTCTCTTCATTCCTCCTCACCAGTCTTAATGCACTGACACTATAAAATTGTTTACATATTTGTGTATTAGGCCGTTACGAAACCATTTCGTCGTGTTTGTAACTGTAAGATCATCATGCAACGCCGGAGATAATTGATCTAACGGTTACAAACTCTGACTGAATGATTCTGCAACGGACCGCAGCATCTCCCTTTGTCTAAATAGACAAAGTTTCATTTTTTATTTTTTTTTTCTTTTTTTTTTTTTTTTTTT